>JAZHYW010015310.1:0-43751 GCA_037355805.1 Ixodes ricinus
GGCGGCTGCCATTGTACGCAAATGTGACCACTCGTCACATGACCAAACCAAATACGTGACGTCACAGGGAAGATGGCAGCGCCCAGGCAGCGGCTGGTCCCAGCTGGGCCGGAGCTTGCCGGATGCGTTGTTTGTTGTCGTTCGTGTCGGCGAGTTGATTTCAAACCCCGAAGCCGTCATATGAGGCCGGTCGAAAGCGACTTCAGAGTTCAGCGTGGTGTCTCACGTAGGTATAACGTAAAAATACGGAGGAACGGTGTGCATTTCGCCGGTGACCGACGGGGATATTGCCACGAAAGAGACAATCGGCCCTACGTTGCTCGGACCTCGGATTGATTAGGATACCGCAAGTAAATTTTAAAGCGACGTTTCTGTGCTCTCGTTGATCATCGAAATCTTCGAGGTCTGCAGTGAAGCGTGTGCAATATATTTGGATACACAGTTTAGCGACGGAAATTGCGTGAGTCGTGCTTGGCAGTGTGCAATCGTGGTGCCACTTCGTTCAAATGACCGAAGGCTCACTTTGGTTGTCCGGCGCACCGGAGAGCTGCCTTCAAGTTGGTAGTTCCTGTGCAGTGCTTTAGGTGATGCTGTGCTGCTTCCTAAATTGTTCTGGCGTAGACGTGCACTTTCACGGAGCACAGGTGTTGCAGTTGGTATTGATTCCGCTTGTCTGTCGCACGTTTCGTCGACACAAGTTTCATCAACACTCCGTACGCGAATTGCAAGCTGTATGGACATTTCATCGCGCGTGTTACCTACCCATTCCACCCGTTCTCGCCGCTTTGTGACGACAGTCTGCAGCGGCTTATTACCAGAAAAGTGGTTTCACATCCATTTCAGTTCAGTTCGTCCACGGCAGTCGCCAAACCCCGAAGGAGAGGATTTATTCGGACAGAATGCCTCTAAAACAATGCAGATTTTTTAGCGGTAAGGATAGACTCTCTTCTGTCAGTTTTTTTTATATTGTCACGGATGCTTGCTCCAGTCCTATCTTCTATTAATATTTACTACTCTGGAAAGTTCCAGGCCATGCTCAGCTGTAATCGTATGTTCTGGTGAAGGTGCTGGGTACTTTACCCGTAGCCCTTCACTCTGTGTGCACCCTGGCAGCTCCTCAGCCAAGTTGCCCGATAACGGGACACGGGTGGCGGACTATCCCGCGTCTTAAACCCCCGGCCAGCCGTGAACCAAGTCCTATCCCGAGCCTTTCAGAAAAACCGAAAGACGAGCGATTACCAGAAGGACAAACCTTAGAAATACACCACGAAGAACTTGAAATCCGAGCCAGTCGCTGCTACCAGCAAGAACCACCAGAATTCAGTCTTTTGCCCGAAAAACCGAAGCTGACTAAGCCAACAATGACAAATCTGTAGCAGCAAACCGCGTCCGCTCCCACCATCGTTTGCATGCTCGTCGCACCTCGCACTTCGATGCCCTTTTACGCAAGGTGTATGAAGGTGTCGAGGGCTGGATTGAAATATATGACCGTGTCGCCCGCCATAGTGGGTAGACAGACAACCAGCTCCAGCAGAACCTATACTTCTCGTGAAAGAAACTGCCGGGCACTGGTTTGAGAACCACGAATCCTCCTTAACGTCGTGGGAAGTTTGGAAGATCGAGCTGAAGTGCACGTTCACCAGCCAACATTGACGAGAGAGAGCCGAATTCCTGATTCTGTCCAGGATGCGGCCCCAACGAGAGCGTTACCGCCTTCGTGGAAGATGTTTTGGGCCTGATCGAGCGCCCACGCCAACCCTGATGTTACAGAAGACAAGAAGCTAAGAATTCCATGTCCCTCATGTGAGGTACAACACCTTCGGCAGCCTTGTCCGCAACTCCACGACAACAGTCGAAGGGTTCATATCTCCGTTGCTTCCATCATTGAATGTACACTGCAGGCCCGAGCCTGTAACTATCAACAACTCCCCAGCGTTTCGACACTCGAAACGTCCAGCTGAAAACTTCAACGCCAGCCTCCCAGGCATCCGCGACATCAAATACGACATTGTCCGGGTGGAGATCAGGAAGCTACTTGCTGCCATCAGTCGCCCGGCTTTTATTTTGATTGCCGAGATTGTTTCGGAACAAGTTCGACAGCAATTTCAACTGGAGACTTCTTCGAGCGAAGCGGCATCTGACAAACCGAGGGCGACTTATGCCACAAAGTCATGACGACCGCCACCGGCTACCCGTTAGTATTCAATGCCAAAATTCAACGAGACACCTCAACGCCGAAGCATTTCCGACATCGGGAAGAACCAGCGTATGTCCGCGCTGAACAAAGTACACCGAGGAAAATGGAGGTGCTGCGAATGGTCGACCGAAAACCACTCTGCTTTACTGCATGAGGCCGACCATGCCTACTGGAGGTGCCCGTACCAGTGAATTGGCCTGCAAGGGTTCGTGCCGAACGACCCTCGACCACATCTCGAAGAGCGTCCGCGGGACATTGAGGAGTATCTTCGGCGGCCTTTGTCCCTGGTGTTGACATTACCTCAAAGCTCCTGATCCTCATCACCTCGACGGGAGGTAAGCACGACAAAGCAGGTGAGCGGCAATGCAAGAACAGTTGATTTGGTGTCGGTTGTCGTCCAAGGACAATACCTAATAATTTGCTGACACCAATTATCTGCGTCCACACCACAAATTGCCATTACGAAATGGAAGTGAAATGGCTTGGATAGCAAACAAACATTGTTGCCAGCCTTCAAGTGAACGGTACAGCAAAAGGCACAGCCACGTAAGCAGTACATGCCCGAGCTTGCTGCATTGACGCAGAAAACTACCAGGAAAATTTGCGGATTAGAAGCCAGCCCTGCAGCCTCAGTGCATCGGATGTCAGTGGCCGCACATGATGTATGATTACAAGACGGCATCGGTCGGTCAAAATTGTCGCTCGACCAAACTGAACACTAACGTGCCAGAAGCGTCATCCGACAACAAGGAGCACAGGTGCTACGACTGAACGCCTGTCACGAGACTGTCGCAGAGAAAACTCGTTATGGAACCATTTGCAAAGAACCAATAACTATGTTCTCAAGTGCAAATAAACATATTTGATACACTAACCCAATAAACATATTTCCGCTTGCCTTTACGCCATCAGAGTCTATACACAAAGAATTGTGTTCACCGCACGTGCTGGACCTTTTGAGGACACTTGCATCTCTAACCCCTCAATATTAATTAGTCGGACATACCAGACTGGTTGCATTGGGCTGCACTCGTTCCACTCCTCCTGAACATGTGGAGCATCCGAAAACCAACTCAAGTGATGTGAAAATGTTATTCATTAATTTATTACCTCCAGGGGCCTTTGTAGGCATTGGAGAGAGCATACTTAAAACTACACACATGATAATACCATTAAAGCACACTGCTGTAACTTGTTAATTGCAAAAACAAACATACCTCTGAGCATCTAGTTTAATAGTATGTGTTGATGCATTGTTATATAGCAGGACACTTCCTAAACGTATGACACAATAGACCCTTTGCGAAAACCCCATCAAGCAACACGACTGTCGCCATTTTTTTTCAGCGTAAAGCACAAGAATATACCCCAGTTCACGTCGAACGCTAATACAGCATTCGAGTCCAATAGGCGCTCAGCCGAGTTCACAGTGATGGCGGACATAACATTCTTGTCGAACAAATGCCCAAAGTATGAAGGCCTTGGGCAATTAGAGTAGTAGCTACTGTAATTCGTTCCATAACCATTTGGCAAGCGGCGAAGGCTATAGTCTCGGTGAGTCAATATGCACGTTGGAGAGAGGCACATGACAACATATCATCAGAGTGCTCGTCAGCACTAGATTTATTACACGCCTTCACTCCGTCTCTCTGATTGGCACGTGGGGGCTGTGGCGGTTGCCCTTTTCCAAGTTACGGTGATACGAAGTATAGGCAGCCCACACTTTTGAAAAAAGTCTATTGAAAAGACCGAAAGGAATGGTAGTCAACATTTTTCAACAAGACTGCTTTTCGGGCAAGGGATGAACACAAATATGTATCATCTTGTATAGGTAACTAGAACAAGTAAATAATTGACCGACTAATGCAATGCACTCTTGATGAAAAAAGTATTGCTGCAATAAATCCTACGAAAGAGAAAAATGTGCAGTTAATCTATGCGTACACCAAAACGGTTGTTCTTATACCAAGTCGAATAGCATTGAAGCATGTGCCTGCAACGATTTATTCATCCCTACACTCAATAAAAACGTTTCCTCGCAGCTGAAAATAAGTGTGCAATTCGCACTCACAAGAAAAAAGGAAGAAAAGCGATCGAATGTAGAATCGTCGATTAGCACAAAAGGTTAAAGAGTCGCAGGAGCTCCCTCGCTAAAAGTTTCTATGGTTATTCGGTGACGCAGGGCTGAAACAACTTCCTTTATGCCCTCACGCGACGTATACCTTTCGCTTCGATTCTCAGACGTTCAAACGAAGCGAGAAAAATTTGAATAAATTATGCAAGGAGTTATATCGTAAAATTGTTTACAAGTACAAAACGTAAAGATCGCAGGAGCTTCCTCGCTAAAAGTTGGCTGTGATTATGCAGTTACCTAGTGCTGAAACGAATTCCACTAGGCCCTACGTCCGACGCATACAATGCGCGTCGATTCTCAGACATTCCAACGTTCAAACAAAGCTAAGAGAATGCGAAAATTTTATGCTAAAAGCACTCAAAGTTCTATCGATCCTCGAACACATCCGGGAATCCGAGCACCGGTACGGCGATACGGCTGATGCTGTCTCACAGGTGTTAATATCCAGATGATCCAGGGCGATCTTGCGGGAAAAGGGTATAAAGTCTCATTCCTTCATGTTTTCACATTATACCTGCGTCAGCGAGCAGGAAGAAGACCGAAGTCGTCGGAAAGCAGCTACACATCGCGGCTACCGCGCACCGAACAAACTCACATTTGCCAGCTCTGGGCGCTGCCATCTTACCGCTGACGTCACGGCTCTTGTGAGGTCACGTGACGTGTGGTCACTTTTGCGTAAAAAATGGCGGCAACCGGGGGGTGCCACTTCCGAACTTCCGGTTTATCACTCTAAGCCCCTCTACCTCGTTGCGTTGTGGGCTGCTCGAACAAGCAAGGAACGGCATTTCCAGCGGCAACAAGCCAGGCCGTCCCGCAGGAAGGCTGCCCTAGGCGGCGTTAACGTCGAAACGGAAGTGCGGGAGAGTCGTGGAGAGGAGGAAAGGGTGAGGATTTCGCGAGAGAAAGGAGGTTTGGCGGTACCTTTTCCAGTATAGAGTGACCTTATGTTTACCCAGACGCCCGCGCCCTCCGGCGGCATACCTCAGCAGGCTCTTGTTACCAGACGTTGGAGGCGAAACCGAAACTGAACGTGTGGCGGAACCGAAACTAAACATGCGATGTCCACAAGCGTCATTAATAACGTCATCTGAGTGGGAGTGCGTTCGTTCTATCATATTTAAATGCTCTAGCTTTGAATCCCTTGAGCAGTCCGCCTGCCTCAAACATCACAGGAAGATAGACGGAGGCCAGGGTCAGAGAAATACAACGAAAACCCAATAAAGGATATCCACCCGCCCACAAGCACATCTTGAAGTACGCTTGCTTGCCTGCCCAGGGCGTATATGCCGAGGTTTTTCACAACCTTTCCCGTGGAAATCAACTTCTTCTGCAATTACAACTTAAAAAACAAAACGAAAAAAACAAAACAGTCGGTCTTTTTTGACGCCGTTTTTTCGGGACTGAGATTTGGAGAAGCAGCGCTTCAACAAAATGTCAGGTTTTCATCTTGTGGCTCGGCTAAGAAAAAACGCGAAAAAGCGTGCGAGTAATTCCTTCTACGTTGAAACCATTTGCTAGTACACAATCAGTGCACGACATACTCCTTCGAGATATATAGCAAAGCGCTTGGCTATAATTACATTGTATGTTCCATGTTTCAACATGCTTTTTTTCTTGTATCGTTTGTCAATAGAAATACCAAAAATTGTTCGAAGACCAAGTTTTATATCCCCAATAGCTTCAACCTGTAGTGCTGGAGTGTGCTAGGTTGAACGATCTAGTATACAATCCATTGAAAAAATAGTTTCTCTAGTCATATACACGCAATTTTATCTCAAACGACCCTCACTTCATTACACAAAAGTATACGCGACTTAACGTGGAATAATGCATTTTATAGCCAGAATGAAAACCAGGTGCGAGCTGTTGCTTTTTTTCGCTCTGCGAATTCCAACTTCATATGCTACACGCGCCCGCTATTAATCACCACGCTGCCTACATAACTGCGAGTCAGAAAAGGCAGTTTTGGAGCAACGTACGTAATCGTCGGCACGCTATTTCGTCACCGGTGGTGACCAAAATAACAATAAATAAACAGAAATAAAACGTTTACTTTGGCGAACTTGCGCCCCAAAACAAAAAGAAAACTCAGGTTAAAAACAGAGCATCGCTGGTGTCGAAGTCGGCGTAAAAGCAGGATCGAACGCTGGGGCGATACTGACTCCGGTCTCCACGTGGAGCACCTTTTGTACCAGCGTGGGTTTCTGGTACATTCGGCCAAAACCGTTCGCCACGTAGAAGATTCGTAACTCGGTGAGACGATAAAGTTCTCGAACTTGCGAAAATGACTAGTAGAAAGAATAAATAAAAGACACGTCGCTCCCAGGAATCGAACCCTGGCTCTTCGCGTGGGAGGCAAGCAAGACAACGCTTAGGCCACAGCCGCGCTGCCTACTTGGCCAGCTGCGCGCGGCATTACTCGCTCCTTTAAAAAGTCCATCGCCCCGATGCAACACAAAGCAAAACAAAGCAAATAAAAATAACAGCAAAAGTAAAGAGTCATTTGGGAACATATGTGGCTCACAGTCCTATCGAGCGTAATACGGCCTCAGGCGCACTACGTGGAGGACACCAGGTCGTGGTGGGCTGGCGTGATGAAGTCCGTGTTTCGTCCAGCATGACCTCGTAGTTCAGATTCAGAAGTCGACGAAGCCCTTTGTACGGTCGGAAGTATCGCTTCAAGAGTTTTTCGCTCAGCCCGCGTCGTCGTATCGGGGTCCAGACCCACAGAAGAACTCCGGGCTTGAAGCGAACGTCGATCCGCCGAAGGTTGTACCGCGTAGCGTCGGTATGTTGTTGATCTTGAATTTGGAGTCGTGCGAGCTGGTGAACTTCTTCAGCTCGTTGAGCAGCAATCTGGGCGTCTCGGCTCCCATCGTCAGCTGGTTCGTGAGGCAGCAGCGCGTCGAGCATAGTCGTTACTTTTCGGCCATGCACCAGCTGAAACGGTGTTACCCTGTGGTCCCTTGCACCGCCGTGTTCTTAGCAAACGTCACGTAGTGTAACACCTCGTCCCACGTCTTGTGATTTACGTCGACATACATGGAGATCATGTCGGCGATAGCTTTGTTTAGCCTTTCCGTTAGTCCATTTGTCTGCGGATGGTACGCAGTGGTTCGACGTTGGCTGGTGCTACTGAGACAAAAGATTTCTTGCATCAGCTGAGCCATGAATGATGGCACGCGATTTGTCATGAGAACTTCGGTAGCGCCGCACCGGAGGACGATGCACTCGATGAAAAACTTGGCGGCTTCCACAGCAGTCCCTAAAGGAAGGGCTTTTGTTTGGGCGTACCGCGTGAGACAATCTGGGGCGACGATTACTTAGTGGTTTCCTGACTTTGACGGCGGAAAAGGGCCAAGTAGGTCTATTCCGACCTGCTGGAAGGTCGCAGCAGGAAGACAAATTGGCTGCAGGAGACCGGCCGGCGTCGTCGGAGGTTTCTTTCGTCGCTGGCACTCGTGGCATGATCGAGTGTATAGGTGAACGGTTTCGGGGAGCTTTGGCCAATAATACTTTTCACGAATACGGGCCAGTCTCCGACTGTAACCAAGGTGTCTGGACGTCGGGTCGTCGAGGCAGGCTTGAAAAGTCTCCTCTCAAAGGTCGGTCGGGATTACCAGAAGCCACGGTGAGTTGTTGTCTCCGAGTTCCATTTACAGAGTACACATTTTCGAGTGGCGAAGGTAGGCCGGGCTTGTGAGAAAACACGTGGCATGGTACTTCCTCTCCTTCTAGGTGCTCTGTTAGGACGCGCAGCTCAAGATCGTGTCGTTGACGTCGTTCAAACTCATCGGTGTCCAGTGCGCCTAGGAAGCACTCGTCGTCATCGCCGTCGCTGATGCCGAGAGGTGTCTCGACTGAAGCTCTAAACTAATAAATTTTTGCGCTGCAAAAATTTATTAAGCTACGCCACTGCGTATTTGATGGAAACCAAATTTTGAGCGACAAACAAGCGATGGACGCCGCTAAAGCGAATACATGATGTCAAGGCGACAGTTGCGTGAGCGACTGCATCTGCACTGAAATGACGCACTTGCAAACGCTGAAAAATCGAGTGCAAACCAACGCGCAACAACGTCAGCAAAAAGGGTGTTCACAGAATTAATTTGAATAGTTTGAACGTGGTTCCAACTCCATAGCTAGTCGGAAATCAAACCATTTTTTTACTATACTGCTCATGCTCCGCGCTGGCCGTTGGCCTCTGACGGTAATGGGGGACGCCGGGCAAACAAACTCTAGCTTGCCCAGATCGGCGGCGAACTGCGCCTGGCCCGAGCTGAGTCTGAGCGCCCGACCTGCATGTGCAGCTGCGAGCATGCAACTTGTTTGGTAAAAACAAATACCTCCTACTTGTGTAAAAAAACATGAACAATTTAAAAACAGACGTTTCGTTTCCTATGTAGGAGACATAATCAGTGCAGCATAAGAACAGGTTGTTCTTAGGCTGCATTGATGATGTCTCACGCATAGGAGACGAAACATCTAGGTATAAATTGTTCATTTTTTATATAAGTAGGAGGTATTCGTTTTTAATCATGAATCCCGGCTTTTGGAACATTTTTGCATCAACTCGTTTGTTCCAGAAAAGTTCTGCGCCATCTATGAGAGAAAAGTATACAAATAGAACACGGGTGAATCCCATTTAAATGTAAATAAATTTTGTCTTCTTTATATTCGTTTAGTAACTTTTATGACAACTCGTTTTGCTTTCTTTACGGTGCACAAAATAAGCACTATAGTCGCTGTTAGAGCCAATAAATCAGCTTCGCTTAGAGTATCGGCACTCTGTTTCCCGACATTTTTGTGGGCGCCGCAATCATGGTGCTTGTGCAGAGCAGACAAAACTGCTGATCGCCATTGTTCAAAAGTACGACTTCTTCATAATTAGATTAGGTGTTAGCAAGCTGATGTTGTATCTTTGCTCTGTCGCTAAGTGTTTAAACATTTGTGACTGACGGAAAAGAATTTTATGTGCTTTCAAATAAAGCTTCAGGTAACTGGCAACCATGATTTTACGCCACGAGACGGGTAAGTGTCGTTTTTCTGAAACGTAGCTTATTTAGTGCAATATTTTTATGTTAAAATATGATGTACCGCAGGAAAGGCTACAAGCGCAAGCTCATTGCTCTAAGGCTCATCTGACGGCACAAGCTCTGGTGCGTTAATTGCGCCCGCCAACGCTGAGCTCGCACATCTATCCTTCGCTGCGGTGCAACAACACGTGAAACGAAGTACAGTCGTGGTGACAGGCGAAAAGCGCAGTCGAAGCTCCGCCTCCAGTGTGAGCTTTCACGTCTTGAAAGCGGAAGAGTTGCTCACGCAGCTACATGCAGCCAAAGCGCGACGAAAGACAACGAGCGCGTGATGGAGGCACTGAGTGTAAAATGCTTTAAACAGAACAGTGTCACCGAAGAAGCTTCAATGCCATCGGAACCATCTTTTATACTGTGGAAAGAAAAGAAAAACAACCCGTTCTGCGATTCTCCAAGATAGTTATAAATACAACTCTCACCACTAAAGATGGATTCTCAAGCAATATTTCCTGCTACGATTGTTTTAGATGGATCCTCCAGCATTTTGAAACAACAAGTGTGTTGTCGACGCTAACAGTGGCGGAGCGTAGAGACCGCCATGTTGAACACAGGGCCGCGGTATTGCGGTAACGCGACAGCGGTACAGCCTTTCAGGCACGTGACGCCTGAACGAGTCGCGCATGTGCCGTCGGGCGCTCAATAACGGTAATATGGGAACTGTTTTTTCAAAAGTCCCTATTACCTCGCAATTACTCACGCCTCACTCTTTACATTTGGGTTGTTGAAATCGTCCTCGTGAAAATTATCGGAGCCGACAAGTTTGTTACACAAAGGATCCGGTGCAGTTGGATCGGGCCCAAGCAGTTAGAAAACGGCGTCGCAATCTGCACACCTGCAGAGAAGAGCCCATTTCCAAAGGCTGAAATGATTTACCCTATCATTTAGTGAAGGGACATCAATTGAGGACAGGAACGGATATCACTAAATGCCGTCTACTCACGTGTGTGGGTCCTGAAGAAAATAAAACATAAGACAAGCCTTTTACCTGCGATCCGCTCTCTTACGGCCGACCAGCATAGCACATATTTTCCACCACTGGCATATCGGCGGTTACACCTGTGCTAGAATCACCTGAGCAGACCGGCTTGGGCGGCGCGCCTGGAACTTCGATTTCAGGCACGGAGAGACTTCCCAAACCGTCTGAGGAAAAATTAGCGTAAGAAGACGCACATTTAATTCGAATGAAGCGTTTAAGATGTATTCTCCCTGTAAAGTATTTGGTAAATTTGCATATTGCCATGCTAATCAACTGCTCCAACGCCACTCTCGCCCCTTACATTTTGACCTTCCATTCTTCAAGCAGTGCTAGATCCTCACAGACGTCCTTGATGTACGTCACCTGAAAACCTCGTCGTCATCGCATGGAGCTGGTCACCAGCGGCTTAAAGTCAAAATTAGCTTCCACACGGTGGAAGCAACCATTGGAATGTTGAAAGCCACCATACGTCTTACAACATATATTGATAACAATCACCCTCACGCTGCTGCGATCAGCGTCGAAGGCTCCTGCTGAAGCGATAGATAGCGTAGATGTCATTGTCTTGAAACTGCGTGCTCAAACGCGGAAGGTAAACGACCGAAGCAGACGCGCGAGACGCCGAGAATACCTGCTTTGCGAGTTCATACGAGTGGACGATGCGCTTTGGGGCGAATGACGTCACAGAGCCAAAAAACCGTGACAGCCTTTTCAAATTGAGCGGAATCGAGGGTCCCGCATAGAAATCTATTTATTCACGAAACTATCGCTCCGGTTTCAAGACAATTCTAGCAAAGTTTAAGAAGGTATAATGGGCTCTAGCTGCATAATTATCCAGATTTTTTTGGCCTCTCCTAACCTCTTTAAAACGCGGATGGATTATGAACCAGAGTTATCATGGAGTTTTCCCAATCACAGTTCCTGCTGTGTTTTGAAATCGTGTCATAACTTTAGGATAACATCGCTCTAAAACACTATGCTTTCCTGGTCTGGTCAAGCATGTGTCAGTACTGCATAAAAGACCAAACGCCCCCGTTCAGCCAAATCAACTCAACCAGAAATGTATGGTCGCTTAGGAGACTTATCCTCAAACTCTGTTTCGCCCATTCTTGCAATAATCAGCGCTTTTTGAGGTTTTTAACGTCATCAGCAACTCGTGAACCGTAGAAGTCACTTCAACGGAACTATGGCGTTGTTGATTCTTCTGGAGACAATCGGAATTTGTAGCTTACCGGATGGTTCGCTGGAGATATCCCTCCAAATCTAGCAAGCGGTGGATCGCCGCCTTGATTTCGATGGTCTTCATGCCATCGATAGACCCTTGCAGCTGTATTTTGTGTCCCGTCTGAGTGCAGAA
Organism: Ixodes ricinus; assembly: GCA_037355805.1. Lineage (NCBI taxonomy): Eukaryota > Metazoa > Arthropoda > Arachnida > Ixodida > Ixodidae > Ixodes > Ixodes ricinus. The sequence goes on from JAZHYW010015310.1 coordinate 11,761, forward strand.
CGGTTCCACTCCTGAAGTGATGGATTCCAGTGGGCAACATTTAGTAAGGCCCGTCCGTCCAGAGATGGTTCTCCTTCTTTGCGAGCGGCGCGAATACTTCGGATACGTCTTCCGGCGCCAGAGGGGGTCCCATATAGCGACATCCCTTCCGATTTTATTGTCTTCATGAGGGTCGCCGACATAGTTTTGATGCTCCTGTTTGAGGCGTGGACCACCAAATCCACCATTTCCGTTTTGTCGCCGAAACTCTTGCAACATATGCTGAAGTGCGGGCGCGTCCGATGGTGAGCCGGCATTTCCAGAAGGCAGCGGACGTAGCTGCAGATTTCCGTGTGGCTCCAACAGCAGACGAGGCACCCAGAAACCATGGCCGTTGGCGTCATGTCCGGGTCATTTGACGCAACGATGGTGCCATCAAAAGGGCACTCCGGGACCGACCGTGCACGATATATAGAACAAAACGCACGCCTGCAAGTGTCGGCGCGGTACAGCCTGGAGGGGACCATGCCACAGAGCGAACATTGGGGCAGCTCGGGAATCGGTTGGTAGAAGGGGACGAGTCGGTTTTTCACGTCGCTGGAGAGTTCTACCAGCAACGAACAGTTGCTCTTCTGGGTGATGGTGACGTCCACAGAAGATGAACGTATGTCGAGTAACCTTTTGACGAGCAGAAGGTTACCCGTGGGCGGAGTGCAAAGCAGAACCACATCTTGACTTGGCGATGTTCGGTGCGAGCTCTGCAGAATAATACCGACGACAACGTTGCGCGTGTAGCCTGCCACTGCTTCCTCGTGGCTTTTCCATGAACGCGTATTAGCACCAATTTTTTCGAAGGTGCCCTGTTTGGGTTTTAATTCGTGACGTCAGGATCAAATTTTAGCCTCGCCGTGACGTCATGAGGTGTAATATCGACTACATATTAAGGTGTATCCACACGACGGACCGGGCCGCGGACCCGATTGATCACGTGATGCGCGGCCCGCGGGACCGCCCGGCTGCAATGAGCATCCACACGGCGGACCAAAAGAGCAGACGACAGAGCGAACGGGCCGGTCTAACCCTCGACCTCACAGCTCCACCAAACGCATGCAGCGAGCTGCTTTGAGGCTATTTGTAAGGAGCCAAGATGAGGTTGAACGAGAGAGACGTTTGGCCGCGGTGGCCCTGGCGTTGACTATTGAGGACGAGGAGGACTTAAGTGAACCGAAAAGGGCATGCTGGATGAAGCCCTGGATGTGCAGGAAAGATCTTGGTCTGCATAGTCAACTCTTTTCGTCGCACAACAAAAGGTTCGTCTGCTTCGTCTTCAACAGTTGGCGGTCAACAGCCAGCTTGTTGCCAGACTTAGCGCTTCAATTATACTAAAAACGCCGCGGTCCGCCGCCAAGGTCCGGGCGAGAAAAGTCGTTTGGCATTTCTCAGAAGCGCGGGCCGGGGACCGCCGGCGGACCTCGAAAACCGGTGACGTAAGATCACGTGATGCGCGGCCCGCGGACCAAAACAGCAATTTGGTCCGCCGTGTGGATACACCTTTATCAGTTGCGAGTTACAATGTCTATACTTCGTTTCATTTTATCCTGCGAGCGAAGCCAAAGCTAAAAGAGCGAGACCAGCGCTTTTGCGTTTCTGCCCAGCTCGCGCGCTTGAGCAAAGCCTGAACGCACGGAGCTTTCGTGCTCGTGCTTCCAGCTTTCCACTTCGCTCGCACATAAGGTGAAAGAAAGTATAGGGTGTTTGTAGAAATCACGTCATGGAAGCTTGCAGCCATCGCATTTTTAAATCTGTCGTCACAGTTTACACTAATATAGCGCTCACTTCCGTCGATAAAAAGTAACAAAAGAAAGAGGGCGTTAGTGTCAGCGTTTTACGAATCGCGAATAGACCAATATCATAAGCGTTCCGAAGGATGCGTGACGACGCCATTACAAGTTCAAATGAGACAGGTGACTATATTCACTTAAATTTCTATACGAATTACCCAACGATCACTTCAGCCTTCCAAAAGAAAATTGTCTTATCCACACAAGCAAACGATTAACACGGTACAACCTTGGCAAGCTTTACGAGGAAGACGTCGCTCATAATAACTGCTTTAAATTCTTTTTTCCCCGAACCATTAACGAATGGAACCACCTGCCTCAAAATGTAGTTCATTCCTCTTCTATTGAAATATTCCTCGATTACGTAGATGCCCACATTTCATCATAAACTAATATTTTATGCTGTTAACAGTGCAATGTATCTATTGTATTGAAGTTGTTTACTAATTTTTCATTCTTGACTTCTATATTTGCTTTGAATATTGACGTGCAAATTGTGTTGAATATTTTTTTCTGTGCTTGTAATGTTGCAAACTGTACACCCTACAACAACCCCGAATGGGGTTAGTAGTATTAAACGTAAATAAATAAATAGAATTGCTCGTGCCGTCTAGTGCTCGGCTCGCACAGTCCCCGAGAGTTCGCCGTGAGTGCAGAAAATTACACTTCCCACGAAGCAGGGCGACAGCGCTGCGCAGATAAACCAACTCCGTTTATTCTGAAGCTGCAACTAGATGCTCCGCCTTCAGTGCGAGCTCGCTGGCTTCCGCAGTGCTTTGGTTGCGCGTGCCTCCGCGTTCACGCTTGTGTTAGCGAGGTTATACTTCGTCTCACCATAGCATGGACTATTGTTAGCCACGCGTGCTAAAGCGCGAGCTAGTTGCTTTTGTATGAAGCCTCGGCGACTTCACGAGCGCTCGTGCAGCAAGTTTCCAATCAAGGCAGTTAAAGCCTAGCCGCTCGCGCGTACATAACCTTCGCAGATTAGTCCACGCTGGAGTGAGATGAAGTATAGCAAGGTCATAAAGATCGCGTTGATGGCGGGAGCATCAACGTACCAAATTGAGCAGCCATTGCCGACCTTTTCTTGACTTACCAAAATACCGAGCCACTGCAGCTAGCGTTGAAGAACCACACAAAGGCGTATGCTATGGGGAACGACACAGTAACACCTGAAGTGGAAATGGCCTGTCCTGTCTGGCAATGATGAATCGAAGCGAACGGAATAAGAAGAGACAAAAACTGAAGGTCCGCTATGGCGGCGCCCATGCGGAACTGACTGAAAACGTCTAGTCAGCACGGGGGCACCTGTGACATGCAGTCGACTTATGCAGCCCTCTTCTTGTTCGTACAGGTCATTGTCTGCTTCTCGTTGCCGGCTTTCGGGCCGATGACGGTCCAGGATACAAGGGACTTCATTCTTCGAGAGCGCGTGCCAAACCAGATGGATCACCGTGACAGTGGATTTCCGCTTCAAGAAAGTGCTGCGTATCTGTGGCCACGTCACCGCATGATCTTCGGCGAGAGTTTCGCCGTATCATCAACGTCAACAGCCACATCGACATCGCCACCACCATCCAGAGCCGATATAAACGCCAGCCGGCGCCTCGCCGCTTTGAGTGAGCACGGGGGCACCTGTGACATGCAGTCGACTTATGCAGCCCTCTTCTTGTTCGTACAGGTTGGTCCATCCCCCTCATTATACGCTAAAAGAACTAGCAATGTCTTTTTATTGGTGTTCCCGTGCTCACAAGTGCTATCTGAAACCATGTGCGAATGTGTTGACGTCTTCAGCCTCCTGCTTCTCACCTCTGGCGATGTGGAAACTAACCCTGGTCCGATGAACGCCGAGCAGTTGAAACAGTTTAATGAAATGCATCAAATGCTCGTTGACGTTAACGCGCGATCAATACAGATTCAGTCATCGCAATCAGGAATCTTAACGTCTATTAACGAAATTAAGCAGAACCAAGAAACAATGAGGGCCAACATCTCGGACATCAACTCGAGGCTCGTTGCAGTCGAATCCAGCGCCTCTGTTGTAGTACAACTTCAAACAGCAGTAATCGAGGCCAGAAATGTTGCCGTTTGTGCACAGGGCGAAAACATTGCTTTGCGAGCACGTCTTGACGAGGCGGAAGATCAGTCCCGTCGAGACAATCTAATATTTTTGGGGTTACCGACACCATATCAGAAACTTGGGCCCAGACAGAAGAAAGAATGTTGAGCGTTTTCCGAACGTCCCTTGGCATGCCAGTCACGGGCGACTCTATTGTTCGGGCTCATCGTCTCGGAAAATTTTATCACGAAAAATGCCGACCTATAATTATAAAATTTTCTTCATTCAAACTGCGAGACCAGATACTGATAGCAAGAGCAGCATTAAAAACGCACCGTATTACGGTCAGCGAAGACTTTTCGCTGGCTACGCGTAATGCGAGAAAAGACTGCTAGAATTTGGTAAAGCTAACGGAGGAACGTTTAAGCTTAGGTACAACAAGCTGCACGTTAACAACCGGTGTTACGCTTTCAACTCGGCAACTGGTGAAGTGTACGAGCTAGGTCCTTCTAGTATGCCTATTGTCTCTCCCGCACAGCCAACTATTCCCCAGGCACAGTCATCTACTCAAGATTCCGTTGAGGCGCGCTCGCCAACGTAGGATTTGTCGAGGGGTAGAGCTAGGCTGTCGCAGTTTTCCGACGTTTCTGTTTTGTTCACTAACATAAGGAGTGTAATAAAAAAACGTGATGAATTGTGTTCCATTATTGATACTACCGATGCTGATATTGTTGTTCTAACCGAAACATGGCTTTCTGGGAAGGTACGGAACAGTGAACTGTTTGATGGTTCGAAAAAGTTCAATGTGTATCGAAACGATAGACAGGACAGGTGTGGCGGTGGCGTCCTGATTGCAATTGCTGACCATATTAAATCTTTTTCATTAAACATGGCATGCGATATAGAACTAACCTGTGTCGGCCTTGTTTTGAACCATAAGAAGTGGATCATGGGAGTATGTTATCGGCCACCCTCATCTTCGTCATCATTTGTTGAGACTTTGCATAACGCCATTAACTCCATAGTGATGCGGTATCCCAGCGCACCCATCTTCCTTCTGGGTGACTTCAATTTTCCCACTATATCATGGTCAGATGACGTTCATTGTATGAATGTACATTCTACAGAGTGTAATTCGTTCATTAACTTATGTCTGGATTTTAACCTTTCGCAATTAGTTCTTCATCCCACCAGAGTGTCTCCGACGACAGCAAGTGTTTTAGATCTCATATTGACTACTCACCCTGAGCATGCAAGTGCCATAGCTTATCTTCCAGGGATCAGTGATCACTCTATGCTACATTTTCATTTCAAAACGTCGGTATCTAGGCCGACTGTCCAACGAAAGCAAATACGCGATTACAGTAAAGCGAATTTTGATCAGATCAACAATGATCTTGCAGTTTTCTTTGACCAGTATTTGACAGACTTTTCGGGGCGCTCTGTTGATGAAAACTGGGGCTTGTATAAAGATAAGGTAATCTCCCTTATCGACAAATACGTACCGCTACGAACTATTCTTGAAAATAATCAGTCACCTTGGTTCACGAAAGCCCTGAAGAGACTGTCAAATAAAAAAAAGCGCTTGTACCGTGCGGCCAAGTTTTCCTCGTGTGAGCGTCGCTGGGCCGCGTATCACAGTTCTGTAGAAGTTTACAAAAGAGCGATTGAAGACGCTAAATCTCACTTTTTTACACGTAGTCTTCCAGACATGTTGGTAAATAACCCCGTTAAATTTTGGAATACTGTTAACAAAAAGGACCGTTTTTCAATTTCTCTTAAAACTTCAAGTGGTGATAGCGTGCCCAGTGACGAATGTGCTAATGTCTTAAATAGTATATTTATTGAATCTTTTTCTAATATTAGCAACATAAGTTACCCTTCGATGAACTGTGCCTGTTATCTGCCAATGGATGCTATCTTTGTTGATCCCGCTGGTATTGCAAAAATTATAGATAAACTGAAGTTATCATCCTCATCAGGAGTGGACGGTATTAATTCCAAGTTTTTGAAAAACACTAAATTATACTCATCTCTTATCCTTTCCAAATTGTTTGAACAGTCGCTGCAAGATGGTATTTTACCTTGTGATTGGCGAGTGGGGAAGGTGGTTCCAATTCCGAAAGGTGGCGATAAACATTCCCTAACAACTATCGTCCCATTTCATTAACAAGCATACCATGTAAACTTCTGGAACATATTATCTTTTCCCAACTCGTACATTTCCTAGAGTCGAATAATTTCTTCACTGAAGCACAGCACGGATTTCGTAAATCATTATCTTGTGAAACCCAACTCCTATCCTTTACTCATGACATTCATTCTATTCTTGACCGAGGCTCCCAGGTGGACTGCATTTTCTTAGACTTCGCCAAGGCATTCGATAAGGTGTGTCACGAGCTATTACTGCTAAAACTTGCAAAACTTAACATTGACCCTAACGTTCTCTCATGGATTCGGTCTTTTCTGAATAACCGTTCACAATTTGTAACAATTAACAACGAAAACTCTCCACCTGTGTCTGTGAATTCTGGAGTTCCTCAAGGGTCTGTTTTAGGCCCACTACTATTTTTAATTTATATTAACGATCTTCCCATTAATGTGTCTTCATCCGTTTGTCTCTTCGCCGATGACTGTGTAATTTACCGTGAAATCTGTCATGATTCTGACCTGTCTGCACTTCAGTCTGATATTAACTCTGTCTCTCGTTGGTGTGAATTATGGCTAATGAAACTAAACACTAGTAAATGCAAACACATGAGAGTGTCCCGTAAACCTAACAACAGTCCCTCTTACCACCTAGATGGCAACCTTTTGGAGCAAGTGGCAACGTACAAGTACCTTGGTGTTCACTTAACAAATAACCTTTCATGGAAACCCCACATTCAGTATGTTACTACCCGTGCTAACTGCATGTTGGGCTACTTAAAACGCAACTTTTCATTGGCACCTCTTTCACTAAAATTGATCCTCTACAAAACATTAATCAGGCCTAAATTAGAATATGCAGCTTCCATCTGGGATCCCGGTCACGATACTCTAATCACTGCATTGGAATCCATTCAGAATAGGTCAGCTCGTTTCATTCTTTCCAACTACCACCGTACTGCTAGTGTCACATCGATGAAAAATAGTTTATGTTTACCACTTCTCTCCTTGCGACGTAAAATTTCACGCCTATGTCTATTTCATAAAATGTATTTTCATAATCCTCTCCTACGCAATCAGATGATTACTCCCCCTTTTACATTTCATCCCGTCTTGACCATCAGCACAAAGTTGGAGTTCCAAGTTCATTTACCACAACATTTCAATTTTCTTTTTTACCCCGCACAGCCGAGGAATGGAACCACCTCCCAGGGTTGATTGCTACTATAACTGATACTAACCTGTTTAGAAATTCCATCACTAACTATTTTAGCAGTGACCCATGACCTGTTGTTTTTTCCTTTGTTTGTTGTATATTTAATATTGTTGACTTGTTACTATTTTACTATCTTTGTTTCATGTATGTGCTCTCCCCTCTGTAATGCCTTCGGGCCCTCAGTGCTACTTTCAATAAATAAATAAATAGGGAGTATTCACTGCAGGCCATAGCTGTTGCGCAGTTGCTGAGGCGGATGTTGACGAATAGCTCTCACAGTTTTATTACAACGTGCATTCTGCACCATGAAGATTTCAGTCTTAGCACGCTATTATGCTAAGCTCGTTCTCAGCATTCGCAAGAAGCCACGACCGGATTTATAGTGGCGACTAATGCCACTCTGCCGCAGCAGCAGCTGCCAGAGTAACGCACGCTTTTCCCTGTGCAGCCTCTCACCGCGATTGGACACGCGGTGCCATAGCAACGAGAGCTGAGCTGGCTCTGCTTCTCTAGCAACGAGGGACTACTCGTCATATGACCTCACAGAGACGTGATGTCACCTGTAAGATGGCAGCGCCCAGAACTGGTGGGATGCGAGTTTGTTCTGTGCAAGGAGTTGTGATGAGCCGCTGCTGGCCGACGATTTTGGGCTTCTTCGTGCTTTCTGACGTAGGTATAACGTGAAGATCTGCGCAGACAAGTCTTTATATCACCTTTCTGTGCAAGATCGCTCTTGATATTAGCACTTGTGCGACAGCATCAGTCATATCGCCGTACCGGATGTGTTCGAGGATCGATAAGACTTTTAGCATGCAATTTTTGTATACTCTTAGCTTTGTTTCAACGTTGAAGTGTCTGAGAATCAATGCAAATGTATGCGTCGCATGTTGGGCGTTGGGAAGTTCTTTCAGTCCCAGGCAACCGCATAATCCACAGAAACCTTTAGCGAGAAGCTCCTGCGAATTTTACGTTTTCTACTACTAAACAACGATTTCTCGATAAGCTTTAGAATAAAATTTTCCAGTTTTACTAGCTTCCTTGGAAAGTTTGAATTTCTGAAAATCAAAACGAAAGGTATACGTCGCGTGTAGGGCCTAGGAAGTCGTTTTAAGACGTGTGTCACTGAATAATCACAGCAACCTTTGAGGAAACTCCGCGGTCTGTAACCTTTTGTACTGACCGTCGATCTTACTGAATGGGCAGTCCTAAGATTTTGGTATAACGGGCTTTCGTTGCAATAGTTTGCATTTGATCGCAGTGTTTTTTTGGTTTTTTTTTTTTTCAAGTGACAAGCTGGCGTTTGCTGAAGTGACGTATATGAAATGTCCTGCTGTATAACAGTGCATCAACACGTACTATTAAACTTAGATGCTCAGAGGTGTGTATGTTTTTGTAGTTAACAAGTTGCAGACATAATTATTTTTTAACAGTGCAATATTTATTTTTTGTAGCTGGGCCCGTTTTGTGCTCATTAATGTCAGTGTGCTATGACGTTCTCATCATGTGTGTATGGCTCTAAATATGTTCATTGCAATGCCTACAAAGGCCAAAATGACGTCAGCGACCCCAACGCACGCATTGGATGAGAGGACTGCGTCACTCGGACGTATGCGATCGTCAACAATCAATTCGCCGAGGAATATTTGAATTCGCGTTCGTGGCCAATGAATGCCCTGACAGAACTTATCAATACTTGGGAATGCCAAGTTCAATGGTGTGCTTAAAGCGCAGTGGAAGTTTTAGGTCATCGTACCGGTGCCCTAGCATGTCACGACCGCGTGATTTCATAGTTCGCTTTTGAGTTGAGGATTACAGCTACAGGAAGAAGTAAAAAATCATTTCATGGCACCTTTAATACTGCTATGTGTGCTACACCAGATAAAAGTATTGACTTTTTGTATGTCGGTAAACTTTTGGACGACCACTTGGCCTGTCGGCAAGAACACCTCTTATCTGAAGTAACCGAGTAAAGGAAAACTGAAAACCTCGGAGTCGCTGCTAACGTGGAACGTTTTAATCCAGCTAGCCCTAGCCCTTTATCGTCCCGGCTGCCGTCTCGTGGACTACGTGCGAGCACCCGTGCGCTAGGCGATGTTGCAGTGACGTAGCCATACCGTGTTGTGCCCGCAACACGGGCCGGCGCGAGTGCACGCGCCGGTTATGATGACGTAGCATTCCCTCCCCCTTTATAAAGGCCGGTTCAGACACTTGCGTTTGAGTGCACGTTTTGACTGCGGTGCGGCAGAGCAGAAAGCCGAGTCACCAGCACATCTGTGCGTCGTATGAAGCATGGGATCCAATTCAAGGAATCATCTTGGCACGCGATATAAGCAGCAGGGACGTCCTGGTTTCTCGCTGCCGCAACGCAGTCAAACGCAGTCAAACGCAACTGTCTGAACCAGGCTTTAGTTTAATCTGTCCGGTGGTTTCCGCTGGCGCGTCGAACGCCTGGGCAAAGCTGGCTGTGTGGCCGGCTCAACTGGCCCAAAGTCGCCGTGCTCGTAATCAGCCCCGTCGCTGGAAGTGGCCCTATCTTCCGATGTCGACTGCTCCTCCTGCTCACCCGTCTCCACCTTGCCTTCGGCCTCTTGTGGGGCGTGTGTAGTGCCCCGTCGACGCAGTTGGTCCAGGTGACGCCGCTGTTGTCCACCAGGGGTATCCAAGGTGACCATGCGCCTTCCTTCGGTCGATATCACCGTCCCTGGTAGCCACCTTTGCCCTGGCTGAAACTGCCGCGACCAAACGCGCATTCCTGGAGTAAGTGACAACCTAGTGCTCGAGGTCTGTTCGATGATCTTGTCGTTCTCTTGTTCTTCCTCTTCCCCGGGAAAGTAGCCACTCAACTTCGATCTGGGCTGAAAGCCCATCAACCTCTCTGCCGGTGACTTGCCGCCATTTGTTGGCGTCGACCTGTATCGAAATAAAAACTTCGAAATACGGTTCTGCAGGGTGCCTTCCTTGTTTTTCTTCAAGCCTTCTTTAATAGTGCGCACCGCGCGTTCCGCTAGCCCATTCGATTGTGGGTGATATGGGGCTGTTGTCAGATGACGCACATGGTTGTCCTGTAGGAACCGTGCCATCGCGCCACTGGAAAATTGCGGACCGTTATCCGATACCAGTGTGTGAGGCAAACCAAAGCGCGCGAAGATTCCCCTGAGTACGTCAATTGTCGTGTCAGCTGTTGCTGTTTTCATGGGTACGGCCTCAATCCACTTCGTCTCTGCATCAACAAGTACAAAAACCATGTGCCCTTCCAGTGGACCGGCAAAATCCATGTGCAGGCGGCACCAGCGTTTGTTGGTCTCTGGCCATTTTGAAGGAACCTGCGCCGCAGGCATCGGTAAACACTGCACGCACTGTGGGCAGTTTTGCACCAATTTTTCAATGTCCCTGTCTAATCCTGGGTACCAAAAGACTGTTCGAGCAAGACTTTTCATGGCTGAGATTCCGGGGTGAGTGTCGTGCAGCTCCCTCAGCATTACCGTCCGCGCAGCTTCTGGCAGAACAACGCGATGACCCCAGTAAATCAGATTATGGCTTACCGAAAGTTCATCTCTGCGAGAAAAATACGGCAACATTGGCTGCTCCTCTGTGCTTAGCCTTGACGGCCACCCACCCTGGATCCATCTCTTCACTTGCTGAAGTTTCTTGTCGTCCTTGGTTAGAATTGCCATCTGCTGTGCCGACAACGACCGGTCATCCAAGCCGCGTGTATACAACACGTACTCCATGGGCTCTCTAGCGTTGTCAACATTAGACCCCGGCAACGGCAAGCGACTTAGAGCGTCGGCATTCCCATTGTTCTGTCCTTTCCGATACTCAATGTCGTACTGGTATGCCGCAAGGAGCAGCGCCCACCTCTGGACTCGGGCTGCCGCCATTTGCGGGATAGCTTTCTCCGGGTGAAACAACGCCGTCAGAGGTTTGTGGTCTGTCACCAGTGTGAAGCGATTGCCGAAGAGATAATCTCTAAACTTCGTCACTCCAAACACCAACGCCAGTCCCTCTTTTTCTAGTTGGGAGTAATTGCGTTCAGCCGGTGACAGTGTCCTTGAACGGAACGCTATCGGGTAGTCCTTTCCGTTGCAGCGATGCGACAAGACAGCACCCAAACCGTCGGGTGAAGCGTCGCACTCTAGTCGCAACGGTTTCCGAGGGTCGTAATGAATCAGAAAATCGGCCTCTGTCATGGCACATTTCGTCTGTTGGAACGCTCTTTCCTGTTCCACCCCCCACTTCCATTGCGTTCCCTTGGCCAGCAGTCGATACAAGGGAGCCAGCGTGGTGGAAAGGTTAGGCAAAAACTTCGCGTAATAGGTCACTAGCCCCAGGAAGGATTTTAGCTGGCTCACAGATGTTGGCCTTGGCGCACCTGTCACGGCCTCAAGATTGTCCCGTTGAGGATGAAGGCCTTTCGCGTCAATCTTATGTCCCAGAAACGACACTTGTTTCTCCCGGAACCGACACTTGCCTTGGTTGAGCTTGAGTCCATTGTCCCGAAGTCGCTGAAACACCTGTCGGAGCGTCGAGGTGTCATCCTCCTTCTCGGCGACAATGATATCGTCCAAGTATACCTTAACACGAGGCAGTCCCTGCAGGAGCGATTCGATGCGTCGTTGAAAGAGCGCTGGGGCAGACGCGATGCCGAAGGCCAGTCGGTTGTAGCAGTACAGGCCCTGGTGTGTGTTCAGCACTGCCATCTTCTGAGCCTCCTCGTCGAGAGGAAGCTGATTGTACGCGTTGCGTAAATCCAATGTGCTGAAGACCTCTCCGCCGTTGAGCGACGCAAAGATATCATCAATCTTCGGCAAAGGATAGCGCTCCAAGTGTGTCGCCGGATTTACAGTCACCTTAAAATCTCCACACAGCCTTATGTCACCGTTTTTCTTCGCCACCGGCACGACGGGTGTGGCCCACTCTGAAGTGCGAATCGGGGAGAGCACTCCCTCCTTTACTAGGCGATTAATTTCCTCCGACACTTTATCTCGAAGTGCGTAAGGCACCGGTCGCGCCTTACAGAAGCGGGGCATTGCGTCTTCTTTTTGTACAACTTAACAGGTGGTCCCTTGCAGCAGCCCAGCTTCTCTTCGAAGATGTCTGCAAATTCTTCAAGGAGTTTCGGCACGGAAGCTTCGGCGTGGACCATGTTAACGCTGTGACCCGATCCCACATCTAGAAGAGACACACCAGCATTGTGAAATGCCTGAATTGTGTTCCGGCCACACAGTAGAGGTCCTTGACAGTCCACAATGACCAACGCGCTGTTCACCAGTGCTTGACCGTGTTGTACCTTCATGGCAATTCTGCCAACAACCGGCAGTGGCCCAAGGAAGCAGGAAAGGCGAAGGGGAGTCTTCTCCAGCGCGGGCCACCACTTGCGGTGCTTTTTGAAGACGCTCAGGGGTATCACGCTCACTGGTGAACCAGTATCAACAAGCATTCGTAGCTTCCGGCCTTCCCAAAGCAAATCCTCTTCCATCGGTTGAACCACGTCTCTGTTGGCTGAACTGTGTGCAACCAGGGCTGAAAGCATTTCTTCCCCGCTCGCTTCCTTGTCAGAGTCATCCAGCGCGTATGCTCCTTCCTGCTTGGTGCGACCGGACTTGCACGTCCTCGCCAAGTGGCCCTTCTTCCCACACTTGTGGCACACCGTTCTGCGGTGCCGACATTCGTCCGCTGAGTGATAGGCGTCACACCTCCAGCAAGAGGCACGTGTACCTGCTGCGCTGTTGCCTCGTCTTGTAGGCCCCTGATTACTCCGACGAGTTCGGACGAAATGTGTACCGCCCGCCCCGTCTTGCGAAGCTGTCTTCCTCATCGCCTGGACGCTTTCGCCGGCCGTCTCGGACGAAATTGCAAAATCTTCCGCCTCTTCCAGGCTCAATGTCTTACGCGTAAGCAAGAACCGCCGTGCGTCATCATCCCGGAGGCCACAGACGATTCGGTCTCGAAGCATCCGGTTAAGGGTCTCACCAAAATTGCAATCCTTGGCGAGGCGCCGCAGGTCTGCGATGAAGTCCCGAATGTTCTCCCCTTCCTCTTGCGTACGTGTAAAAAACGAGTAGCTCGCTGAAATCTCGTTGGCTTGGGGATTGTAGTATTCCTCGAGGTGACTTACGACGACCTCGTAAGTTAGGCTGTTGATGGCCTCCGACTGACAGCGCCCTTGCAGGACTCGCACGACATTGTCGCTCAGTGATGACACCAGGAGCGCCCGACGCTTCGCAGGGTCCGTGACGCCGTGTCCCTCGAAGTAGGCTTCTAGGCGGACACGGTAAGTGCTCCAGTTGCTCGTCGTTTCTTCAAACGTAGGTGGTCGGGAACCCATCTTGACTCCCTCGTCCTTCAGCGCGCCCGCATGTCGCCAATTAATCCTCGTCGCCACTGAAGTAACCGAGAAAAGGACGACTGACAACCTCGGAGTGGCTGCTAACGTGGAACGTTTTAATCAGCTGCCCTAGCCCTTTTCGTCCCGGCTGTCGTCTCGTGGACACGTGCGAGCACCCGCGCGCTAGGCGATGTTGCAGTGACGTAGCCGTCTGTGTTGTGCCCGCAACACGGGCGGGCACGAGTGCACGCGCCGGTTACGATGACGTAGCATTGTCCGGCGCCCGTCTCTTTTGATGGCTTTAAAAATCCCCTGGAGACCACTGTGCTGTCCTTCTTGGTTGAACCCCGTCGACTGTTCACCGCCCAAACGAGGGTGAGACCGTCGTCGACGTCGCTCCTCGCCAGTCGGTGAGAAAATCTTATCTTGAATGGATGATTGGGCTTGAAGAAGTATGATGCTAAACGTCCTATGGGTTAGTCGAGCAGCAGTCATGTCCCGAAGCAATCGTCCTGTCGTTGCCGGCGTAATCGGATTTTGTTCCATCACAGCGAAGTCCGAAAGCACAAGGACGGTACGAACGTCACAGGAAGCAGCCGCCATCCCGCCGGCGCGGAAAACCACTTGCCTTGTCCGTGCAAATACGATACCTAGCAGCTCTCGTCGTCCGACAATCCCCGGTCTGCAAATCGTCTCACTTCACAGAAGAAACAGGCACCGTTCCTCCAGAGGCCCGTGCCATACCGCCAAGTCAAGCGTCTTCTACCACTTTTCAGTGGAGTTATCAACTACACTAAAAAAGTTACCGCCCGGAGTCGCTAGCAGTACCGTTACCATGGAAACCTCCCAGGCCCAAAATGGAGATCACTATCGGCGCTTCTGACGTCGTGCATCTAGATAATTTTTGAGTCGTGTCAGCTACTCTGGCAGCTACGCTGCCATATAGAGTGGCTCTAGTGGCGACCAGGTCACCCGAGGCATCGCGAGCGCGCCGCATTTGCTTTTGCTTATTTAGTACTTTCTCTAGTTCGCTGAACCATCACCGCGTTTTTTGGCCCTGTAGCTTAACACACTAACAGACGCTTTCGCGTGTGTATCTGTGTATGTCCGCTCCCCTACCGGCGACGTTGTGAGGATAATCGGCTGTATTTTAAAGACTTCTCATTGTTATTGCGATAGTACGTTTGGTAAAGAGCTACAAGCTGATCTAGACTGCATTCTTCTCTGTACAACAGATAAAAAACCTCCCTAAACTCAAACCAAACGCGCTACCATGCACATCACTGCCTCGCGCCAACCTTCGACCCCTCCAACATTTTTCCTGAACCAAGTGGAGCTCCCAAGTACAACGCATATCCACCACCTTGGTGTCATCGTCGACTAGCATTTCGATTTCAATCGCTATGTCTAAAACGTCGTGTCCGGTGAAAGGTGCCTCCTTGGCATCATATTTCGGTCCACAAGAAGAGCCAGTCCCGATGGGCCCAGAATACTGTTCACAGTAGTGGTGTTGCACATCTTGGAGTTTTGCTGCTCGGTGTGGGATTCGGCAACCAGGCAGCTGTTGCCTCCTTCGGCTCGGTGCAAGTCACGCTTCAGCCTTATTATAAGGCGCCAACTTGGTCCCCGAACACCATCCTATCGAGGACTGCACCACCTCCGTTCAGTGGGCAGGGACCCGCTTCAACATCGACGTAAAGTAGCGACCACGTGGCTCCTAGGTACTTTTTGCTACCGGACTCCTCGCTTCCTTTTGCCTCTTCCCTCAGGCGCACTCGCACTGGTGGACTGCAGCCCCTTTTAATCCGTACGCTTCGTCACTAGAACTTTTCGCACCCCGTGCAGTGCAACTTTGAAGGTCCCCCCTCCCCTCAGTCACTCCAGTCCAGTCACCAGTTCACCACCAATCGACACTGTCTCACTTCGAACTTTCACCAAGAGCGCCACGGACCATCTGCGGAGCATGTAACTCAATTTTTTATTACGATCACGGGAGTGGGTTCCAGCAGGCGGAATGGATGAACCATCTGTTGCTCTAGCGCACAATACTAGCTATTCTGCTCGAGGAAGCTATGTTACAGTGACTCATTTTAACCTATTGCATGCACACTATATGTGCTAACATTAGCGTCTGCCTATCAAATGTGACAAAACAAAATTACACCATCTTCCCGAGGGGAACCATGGAGTGATGCGGAGCATCGCGGATCGTAATTAATTTATTCCCTTCTTGACTGATTTCTTTTGGCCGGCCGGATTTGGGCTGCGGCGGACGCGAGCGGCCGAGAAACGCTAGCAGACGACAGCCGCAGAGTTGCGGGGAAAGCCCACCCCACTGGAAAGCCCTGGCGTGACGCTGCGACCCGCGCGCCCAAAACCATCCTCCTTTCACTCCTCCGGGGAACGCGCGCAGCGCTACCGCTGCTTATATTCACACTTGAAGGAGAGGAGACTAGAGAGGAGAGTTGCGCATGCGCGCGCGGTGTGAGTAGAAGCGAACGCACGCGAAGTGCACGCAGCTGGTAGAGAGAGAGAGCGGAGAGAGTAACGCGCAGCTGTTGGAGAGAGGGAAGGAGAAGAGTTGCGCATGCGTAGTGTGAGTGCGGACGACGCCGACGCCGACGCCGCGGGACATAGACCCGAGCAAGAGATGCTCCGCATCTAAAATATCTGAAACAAACGTTATTTCCACAAGCTTTCAGTGCCTTCCATAGCGGCCGCCGCGCTTTAGTGTTGACCTAGGGAAGCGCCTAGCGGAACACTCGGTCCTCCAAGCCGTTCATGTGATAATTCTTTGCCCGCGCTGGACATACCATAGGGCAAACGCGAGAGGTGACTGCTAGTACGCCCCTACATCTAAAGCCGGATCGCAGCAATAACCGCTGCTCGTGAACTGCGAAACTGATGCTACCGCTCGCAGAATGACATAGCGCTCGAAATACAAAGCGTGTTTAGAAATCAAAACCCGACGTCGTCGTATATAGACTGGCTTCCGGGCCACGAAGGCATCCCGGGAAACGAGAGGACGAACGCGGCCCCGAGGGCGCAGCTAAACGCATGTACCCTGCCTTCACAAAACAACGATCCCCTTTTGCACCTCAAGAATAAGACGAAAGGCCCGATATACCGCCTGCCCCACACGAGAAAAAAGAGAGAGCGGCTTGCCCGAAAACTCAGGCTCATCTCACTTCTTCCACCAGATTCTTATCCGATCCCACCGGAGTACAACCGGTGGGAGGAGGGTTAGTATCAGGCGGCTCCAAACAAATACGGCCATCACGCCCATCTGGCAGGCTAGATTTTATAAGCCTACAGACCCGAACGACCCAGGAATTAACCCCAACTGCGAATACTGCGGGGTCCCGGCGACATGTATCCACCTCGTGTGGGACTGCGCTGGATGTTCGCGGTATCGCGAAGCAGCGTGGAAGGAGCTTCCCCCACAGGCAAGAAGACCCACAACATATGAAGAGTGGACTCTTCTGGACCTCACAAACCACCACAGGAAGCACATTCTCAACTCCCTCTTAGACTTTTTCCGTCTTTCAGGAGTGGCGAGGCATGTACGACCTCCTTTCCCCTTTCCTTTCTCCTCCACGTCACTCCAGATGATGCTACTCAAGGATGTGACGAATCCACTTTGTACTTATAATAAATACGTTTCGTACCGCACCATGTGCTCTAAGCATCGGCCTCAAATAGGGAGTTCAGTGAATGCCCGTATTGATGGTGAGGTCGGTCTATTGCTACCGCAGCGACTATTTGGATGCGCTCGTCGCTGATTGGGAGTACCATATTCTTCACAAAGAAGAGTTAGCGTACTTTCACGATACCCAAGGAGTAATGATATTTTTAAAAACGTTCTTTTTACATTACCAACACGTTCCGTTTTCAATTTATCCTATATAAAACAGATAAACGAATTGAAGATTCGCGATGTGCGCAGATTATGTTTATATTAACCTGAAACGGTTTTTGACTAGGTGTTCGAAACTTCGTGAAGCCTGGATAAAAGAGTGGCCGCGAGGCTCGAAAAGAATGAGTTTTGAGTGTGTGTGTGTGTAGTGGGGGGGGGGGGGGAGATGTCATCACTTTAAAAAGGCGTTCGCGCCAGGCGAGAATCGAAACCAGACCATTTATCTTTATCTTTCCAGCATGTCCCAAAACATGATATTTTTCTTTATGACCTGGTTCTGTCACAGGTAGCTACCCTACCCCAAAACAAAATATATATTTTCGCGGTCTAGAATATGGAACTTTAATCCTTTTTAGACCCTATCTGGATTTCAGAATTTCAGACTAGATTTCATGTTTCCAATTTCGAACGGACTTCGCGATGGCATGTACTAACAATTTCTAGATATCAAATTGATTTTTCCGAGGATCACGTCAATTGACTCTACTACCCACGCACAAAGAAAGGGCTCTTTCCTTACCACTCCGCCCCCTGGAAGGTCGTTAAAAGGGGAATAGCGTCATCGTGCATGTAAGCTGCTCTAGAGAAGTCGTGTCCACCATACGCTACAGGAGACCTTTGGCAGGCAGGCGCAACGGCTTGGGGCCACTGACTTCCTAGCGCCTGTTTTATTGGGGGTGGCGGATAAATTACTAAGGAAGTTAAAAATGGGACCTCATCACCCCAAAGAAGACTGAAAACAAGACCACAAGTGATCCCTTATATGCATTAAATAGCTCACAATATGAAGAAGATAGCGCGGTGGTACGACGTACCGCTCGTCTTTTCGGCGCGTAGTAAGATGTCGCAAATATGCCCCAGAGAGTGGCTGAAAGAGGGAGCAAAGGTAACAAGTGTTCTGTAAAACCCAGAAATAAGTATGTTAATTGTGCCGTACGGAGGTGTGTACCGAATCCCTTTGAGCTGCGGTCGAGTATACATCGGCCAAACTGGCCGATGCGTTAACGACTGTGCGTGTGAACATGCCCTGTCGCTGCGCTCAACAACGGGAGGACATCTGCCTTTACACTGTGCCACTTGCATGTGTCAGCCGAATTTCGAAGATATTACGATTGTGTGAAAAGGGGCGACACAGCAGGGAGAGAACTGTTGTAAGCGTACTTGATAGGAAAGGAAGGGAGGTAATTGTGCTAAAAAAGCTTCAGTGTATTTACATAGAAAGGAAATAGCTTATCTTGAGCGTTGTGCGATAACGATCTGGTTGTTTACTTGGGTGTGTTCCTTTCATCAAACGTTCAGTTGAAGTTCAGTGGTCTACTTGTGCATTCCTCCCTTTGTCCTTGTGTTTTTGCTCGCTGCTACAAGTTGTGATTCATAGCCAACTACGCGTCCCGAGAAGTGCGGGGGGGGGGGGGGTAGGAATCTAAAGGAGGAGGAGTTGCCGGAAGTTACGTGGCTATAGCTCTCTACCTTGTCTTCTTCCGTTCTTCCGCTTCTCTGGCGTGTGAAGTCAACGAGGACGACGACGATGTTGCGCGCACCGTTGGTCATTCAATTGTTTAGTATTCATTTAGCCCCACTATTCACCGAGTTCCGATCACCTGAGGAGCCGGATCAAGTGCCGTGCAGGAAAGTAGACGTTGCACACGTCCCGCCGTACGTACCCCTGCTTTTGAGCGCGCCGCGAGCCTCGAACGCGCGGCGCCGCTATTCGCCGAATTCAGTCACGTGAGGAGTAGGATCAACATGCTGTGCAGGAAAGACGGCGCTACGGGGATGAACGCGCAACTCTGGCTCCCGCAGGGAGCCTATACAGGAACTCTAGATTGGCCGGTACCAGCAACGGCAGTTCCAAGTAGCGGTCCCTCGTCCGTTGAAACTTTGGTCCGTCATGCGCCGCTATCGCGTTGTCCAGCCCGCGGTACGTCACAATATTAGGAATAACGTAGAACAAGCACTTCCTGTGATCCGATCAACATTTATTTTTTCAATCAACGTATTAGCAGCTTTTTGGAAGCTAAAAAAAATGGAGTTCATAATGGTTTTAAATTTGAATATCGGTTGCGTGCCTTACATGACCTATGACTGAATCTATTTGGCGCGCTTTACCTTTTACGCCACGTGGCTTTTGAAAATACAGTTAGCACGCCTAAAACAGGCACATTCTCGACCGGGGATAATTAATCGAAAAGAAAACGAATTTCGAGCCAAACATTGTGTTCTCCGTGCTTGGGTTCTAATAGGGCATGATCAAGTAACAAAAATATCGGAGAGCATAAATACTCTGTCAGTGTCCCTTTAATACCATTACAAGTTACCCATAGCAAACCATCTGTTAAAAAGTCACAATTTACTTAGACATATTAGGATCAATGCGCAAACTTGTATATGAATAATACGATGTTATACCTTAACAAAAGCCTTTTCCAAGGTCAAGACAAATGCAGTTCCTCTGAGATCTCTGAGCAAAAGCAACATGAGTCCTTAGTAGTACTGAGTCTTTGTGCCTCACATAAAAAATTCATTTTAAGCAAGTATTGAGATGAAGACAAAAATGAGTAAAATTTTAATAAGGCAACTAATTGTGTCTAGTAGATGTGTTTGAAGACACAACAAGGAATGCTAGTTAATAAAATGAGCCTGTATCCTTATCACCAGCCTTCTAAATAGGAATTACTTTTTTCCAATTGTTCAGCCATTAGGTACAACAGCGGCGTCGAGTAACTGTAAGAATAGACTCGGAAGTATAGGAAAATATCACTGAATTGCTTGTTTAAGAAATCGATAACTAATTTATTCTATGCCAGTGGCTGAAAGTAGTTTAAAATTAGTTATAACGTTTGAAATACCGTTAGGGTCAACAACAACTTGGTTCATTCATGAAAATTTGTTAATGCGAGAAGTCAAAACTGTTTTACAGTATGCATTCAAATTTTTTTTATAAACACTCCAATAAATATTCAAGCATGCATATATCAGTCAATATGAGTGTTATTTATTGTTTGAAGTCGAATAATAGATGACCTATCACGGGGAGGCATAACATTCCAAAATTCTCGAGGATTATTTTGTAGCATAGATGTCAGTGATTGATTAAAGAACATAAACTTAGCAATACAAATTTTACTTTTAGAACACTCAGCAGCAGAAGCATATATCTGCAAGCGAACTGAAGATAAAATAGCATTGGTGGTTTTAAATCAAACGCTTCTATTTGTTAAAAACTCTCAGGAGTATTCATTGAACCATGGCGCTCTGGAACTTAGAATAATGGTTTTAAGGGTATGTGCATTTCAGTAAGCGAACTTATTTCTTGATTTTAATGAAAATAAATTCAAATGTGCAAGCGAGCTGGACAAGAATGACGACAATACTCTCTGGAGAAGGGGAACAAGAGGGACAAAGGACAAACACAAATCTCCAAACACAGCTAGGCGACTGGTACGCGACCGAAAAGTCCGCCTGGTCTTGGTATCGAGCCAGGGACCTCTCCATTTCCAGTGGAGCGCTTTACCCACTGATCTAACTATGGGTTAGACGTCACTAGAGCAAACTGGTTTTATCAGCTGCCACAAGTTGTCTTTCTTATTGTCATTCTTGTCCGGCTCGCTTGCACCTTTGCATTTATTTGCATTAAAATCATAACCTTAAAATGCAAGACTTTCACCCTTGTTGGTGTTAGACTGGTGGCAGCTGATAAAACCTGTCTGCTCTACTGATGTCTGACCCCTGGTTAGCTCGGTTGGTAGAGCGCTCCATTGGAAACGGAGAGGTCCCGGGTTCGATACCCGGACCAGGCGGAATTTTTCGGTCGCGTACCAGTCAACAAGCAATGTTTTAAGATTTTTGTTTGTCCTTCGTTCCTCTTGTTCCTCTTCTCCAGGGATTATTGTCGTCTTGTTTCTTCCTTGAAACAGACCCAGTATTGCTCGACAGAGCGCTAGAGAATTTTTTCCAGATATCAATCTAATTAATGAAGTACAAAAATCCTCATGAATAACGTCAAAACTGTTTCTACTGTAGTCGCGAATATCTTTTTTTTTCAATATACAGCACAACTCAAGGTAACGGTTGGTGTAACAACTAGTTGTTACTACGACCAGTAAGGCAAGTAATTGCGCTAATGAGACTAGACGTTGTAGTTAGAATGAAATCCACAATGTTTTATGTACTCGCTGGTATTCCTTTTGGTGTGTCAACTAATTGAGACAAATGAAAATCGGAAACTACACTAAAAAATTCAGTTACCTCAAGTGACAGAACATCAGGATAGAGACAACCTTATTACCAAAAAATGTGAACGTAGTAAAGATCACTTAGGAACAATAGTTGTGTTTTAGAAAAATACGTTACAACTGTGTTTAAAACGACATATAGTTTATGTGTAGGTTGAAAAAACAGCAACCTACAACGAACCTTTGATGTTGAACAATATTACATAAGATAATTATTTTAAGAGGACTGTTAATATCTGCAATAAAGAACGATATAACACCCTAACACCAATTATTACGCCGCTGCCGTTCTTTAGTTCCCTGTCATATCAAATACAGCGAAGCGTTTTTGACCCAGGAACAAGTATGCACGTCCTATCTTTGCCGAAAGCCGTCTCTATTATTACAACAATGTTAGCATTCCAAGTATCAATAAGATAACATAATTAGTCAAGCTTCTCAATAAAGTGACGTAAGTTAGTGAACAACACGAATGCGTTAGATAAAATATCACGATGACCACTACCCCTCGCCGACTGCTAAGCCGGAACAGTTGTATTCTCGGGTATCGAAGTGCGGCCTATAGAAAAAAGGAGGCGTGCAGGCGAGGCAGTTCTGGGACGCGGCTTAGCTATTAATCGTGAATGTAGCATTTTATTGTTTTAAACAGTTTATTATAGCAAAGTTTGAATGTGGAACCATCCGATTTTTCTAATATCAACTAAACTCCATCGAGCCAAACGTGTCGCAAAAAAAATAAATATTAGCATTGATTTTAACTAGTTTAAGCCCAGTCCTTGTTTGCCGCATTTAATCTTTTGTTTTAAAAGAGGAAAACGGAACAATAATGGGCCGGCACTTGTTAGCATATAACTGCGCCAGTCTATGAGCGCGCCTGATAAAAAAAGACGGCGAGTTGGCAGACGCTTTCACCCGTGCACCATCGAAACACTCTAATAAAAGTTTTTTTTTAAATATTTTACTCTGCTTGCGTCTAAGTTTCGGCTGCTTCGTCAGGAATTCCGTGAAAGAGCACGTTGTTTTGTCTTGGTTGATCTTTAATATTATCGAGCCGAGAATTTCGTTGCGGCATTTGTTATTATCTGAGACCAGATTTCCGAAACTTTCTTACGACGAAAACGTTCGGGCCAGGGTACGAACGTTTGAGTATTCCCGTAGCAAAATGTTTGTTAGTTTTGTGCAAGTTACAACGAAATCCGTAACTTATGCAAAACTTAAGAACATTTTGCTTCGTGACTACTCAAACGTTTGTAACTTTGTCGTAAGATAAAGTTACGAACTTTCTGTCGTAAAAAAGTTTCGGGAATCTGGCCTCTTTGGTGGCTAAACACGTCGAAACACAAATATTCTTTGTGTTATGACATAGCGGCGGGAGGAGCCCAAAGATTGCCGCTAAGTTTTCTTTTCTTACAAACCCGCAGATCTGTTTATCTTCGTGACGTTTTTCATTGAAGGGGCGAAAAATCCCCACCACTCCTAGGCGCCGAACAAGAGCAGCACGAGAGAGCGTGCGGAGACGACCGTTGTTCATACATGTCACGTAACGACAAAGATTACCAGCTGCGACGAATATGTCTGATGATCTCTAAAAAGCAAGGCGGAGGCTTGGTGCAATTCCATTCTAAAACCAACACCATCCAAGGTGACAGTCTGATATCGTTCTTATTCCCGCCCATTAAGCAGAATTTACTGAAAAACATCCATTTTCATATCTCTCTCTGACCTATTTGTAAGGCCGACGTGGCTACGTCAGAGCCAGTCGAGAAGCGTTGTCTGTTTTCGGGAGGATTTGGCCTCCTGGCAGTCGTGTCCTCATCGGCAAGATAAAATCATTTTACTGATTCTTTTTATGAGCTTGACTATGAGGCTACGTAGGCAACTAAAAGCGTCGGTGTGGTTGGCTTTCCAAGGTTAGCCAAACTTCGATTAAGTCACCTTTTATTCACGAAAGTAGGAGAAAGGTCAGGTTGTAAATATTGACGGTGATGTTTTGAGAACGCGATGACTCCAAGCTTCCATCGTACACCACCAAACGTGTCACCGTTGAGTCGAACAAGCATCATTGAATTTGTTGCTCACAACTGATAATCCTGACTCTGACGTCAAGGGTAGGAACTGAAACAGGACGTCTCTGAACGCGCCTGTGCACAGCGAACCCTAGCACGAGAATCTCTCTCTTGAAAGTCTGTCGTGGCCGCTCGTGAGTGTATAAAACGCGTTCCGTTAAAATTCCAAAATCTCTATAACCAATATTTCGAAACTTTTATGCTGTGCAGTTCCTCGTGGTCGCTCAGTTGGAACGCCTCTAAGCAGGGGCGTTAAAACAGGAAGACGGGGAGGGGCATTAAGGGGTAAGAGGGTTGAGGGTGATGACCGCCCAGCCTCAGGTCAGGACCTCGTATATAGTGCCCAGAAAATTCAGAAAGGTATAATAACAAAAATTCAGGGGAGAAATATTCCCTTCTTCACTATTATCAGCTGCACCTTCCTTCCTCCCCTTTCTCCCGAACATTTTCAACGGCACTTTTTGACCCTATTTTGTGTGTATGTGTGTGTTGGTCGTACCCCGTTTTATTTTCCTTCCCATGTTTTTTTCTCTCCAACCCACACCGACCCTTCATCTCTCAAACACTACCGAAGTCGCTACACGTCGCCGCCTCTATTCGACCTTGGTAGCGTCGTTGACAGCGGCGGAAGATGAGCTTTAACACCGCGTACACTGTCACGACTCCACAATATCACAAAGTTTGATCTTGGTCTCGATTCTGAAGCGAAACTTCTGACCTCAAATAAGTCCTTCCCAAAGTTGCTAAACGTCACTTTGACGTCACCGATAACATCCACAAACGACGATCTTGCAACGAAAAAGTTCTGAGTGTTCACAGCCCGCCTAGGGACAATCTAGACAGCATAGATTTTAACCCGGCGTAGGGACGTAGGGGCACGCGGGCGCGACGTCGTCCGTGCAGCCCTGCAATCTGCTGGCCCCACGGTGTTGCTCGCGCGTGCTCCGATGAACTTCGCTACGACTTTCTGATTCACAATCTCGCTCGAAGTTTAGAACAAGATTGGAAATGATTGGCATCTCGTCCCGCGTGACGCCATGGTCCCGAGAGTCCAATCAGCACGCTCCGCGAACTTCGGCCCCATCTTTGTGTTTGACGAGTTTAGTGACTCTGGTTTCTATTTACTTGTCTTAGCGCTCGCACTTCGTTCTTTAAAGCTACTGCGTCGTTTTCCGCAGTCCCATGCCGTTCCCAAATATTTATTTCTTTTTCGCAGATAGTCTTTATGTTCTGCTTTATTTTTTCAATCGAAATCATTGTACTTGTTTGGCCTGTCTCAAAAATTGGTGACCTAGACTTAAACTCTAGCAGAAGTTTCAACAATTGTGTCAGCTGAGTTAACTGCTCTAGACCCATAGAATAATTATTTGACTCTTTGTTTCCACAGCAATGCAATGATGGAAAAAAATCAGCTCAGCATAAGACTGCAAAAAAGTGTAGACAGGGCAGCAGCAGTTCGAAGGCATAAAAAATGCAAAAGCGTCGACGGTGCGCCATACCCTAGTGTTGCTTGACTACGAGCTAACCCGCTGACCGCTTGTAAAAGAGTAGTTAGTAGTGTGTTTAATATTTTTATTGGAATATGCGGCTTCACTCTAACCTAATATTCTGGCCGTCATTGTATTTCGCGCCCCTACAGCGATACCAGTCATATAATCCCGTTCGACTTTCGACCGGAGTTGTCCATTAGGCATATGACGGTTGTCGCCTTACATGTAGGACGGCGACTGCTCGTTTAAAAGTGCCCGCATAATCACAAAACCGCTTGCACCGCAGGATGGGTTGCTATTGCGTATGTCTTTGGCCAATTATTAACGTAATATTCAAGGGCGTGGAGCTTTGCTGTGGCTCTTTATAGTTTTGAATTACGCTCCGCGCATGTAATGTGTGCGAGATGGTTGCTTCCCGTATCGTTTGCTCTGGGTGAAAGGGGCAATAAACTCCTTTCAAAAGTCAGCGCCATCTAGTTGCTCAAATAGCAATTTAACTTTTAGCGCACTATACTGCGTTCACCCTTAACCTAAAACAACAGCCATAACTACAAGCCCGAGCTAGCCCGCGCTCCTGCCTTTGAGATATGCATTTCTATCGCGAGCGCTCGTTCTGTGGAAAAAAAGCTTCAAAGCAACGACATCGAGCTTTCGTGTTTGTTGGATTGGCTGTACTCTCAGCTTTAGGGTAAACGGAGTATAATGGCGGTAATCCACTTGCAGTCTGTAGAGTCTTGCCAGGCACCTTCACTTTCACTAGTTAACACCAGTCAAGAATATGTATTTTTAATTTACATTTTCCTCTGGAACTCTCAGTTTCGACGGTGAGCAATATAGAACCTGTAAGGAGGACGCACCGACCCGCATTGAAGCCGCGAAAAACATTTTATGCATTAAGGGAATGTACCGCTGATTATGTACAATCCACAGATTTACTAAGCCCAAA
Source organism: Ixodes ricinus (assembly GCA_037355805.1). NCBI lineage: Eukaryota > Metazoa > Arthropoda > Arachnida > Ixodida > Ixodidae > Ixodes > Ixodes ricinus. The sequence continues at coordinate 37,985 of JAZHYW010015310.1, forward strand.
TTAGGCATGAACGTTTACGCAACTCTTGTATTCAATTCATGCCTCGCATCGTTACTAACGTCTCCAATATGTAGGCCTGGCATCATCACTCTTTCTGAGCACCTTTATTTCTTCCATCTTTAGTAACCACAAGGACACCATTAGAATGACACGTACGCCATTTCTCAGATGATGATAACTATCGAAATGGACAGACTGAATTTCGGAAAGGGTCTATAGACCTATTGGTATATTACCCAAGCATCAAGGAGAATGCAGGGATTGGTGTTCCACGCGCCGCATGTGCTGGCCTCAGCAGTAGTAACTTTTCTAAAGCAAATACCTAAAACAAATGGCATCTTGCACGCGCGTTTGTCAACGCTTTATTTTGGTTATTTACTTCTAGTCTTTATTACGGGGGAAGGCGTACGCGTGTGGCGCGTGGAACACCAATCCTCAGTATTCTCCTTGATGCTTCGGTAATCAATACTTAGCAAATGGTCTATTGAAACACCGGCCCCTTTCAATTTGCACTTTTAACGCTTGTTGGCATAAAATTAAGATGGCCAGAACTTACCATCCGACGAAGTTCTGTAAAGAACCTCCGGTTCTGAATTTGGAACCGCCGGAACGTTGCGGAATCGGATTGGCCAAAACCAAACCAAATGAATGACCTGCGACTGCTTTTCGTTGTCATTATTACAGTTCAATGCTTTAAGCCTGAACAGCTGCAAGCACAGTAACTGCTCTCGCGAGATACACATAAAACACTATGCATTAATCTTTCTTTGTACTAATCCGTGGATACTAAACTTGACCGCTGCGAAACATATTTGGGAAAACAACTCCGTGCAGGTAAGCATGCATGCATGCTTACTCCATGCAGTGCTGCACAAACAAGGACTCTTATTTTTGTATTTTAACAAATGTTCGTGCGCAGTTCTTGGTATGTGTGTCTGGTCCGATTCCCTTCTGCCGGTGCCACCTGGGACGAGTGACGCTGTACTGTATGTCAACTATCTCAGGGCAGCAAGCACCGCTGAATACTTGCCTTCCTCTAACCCACTTCAAGACAAAAAGAAAAAAAAAATAGCAAATGGTTCGTATGACTTGAAGCGCGCCTCCGCGCATCCAGCTGACCACCTCGAGAAAAGCAACCGAAACCGAAAATAGCCGCCGGCGTCGGTTAAGGTCGCCATCCACACGACGGACCGGGCCACCGCGGACCGATTGATCACGTGACGCGCGGCCGCGGGCCGCCCGGCTGCAATGAGCATCCACACGGCGGACCAAAAGAACAGACGACAGAGCGGACGGAGCCGTTCTAACCCTCGACCTCACAGCTCCGCTGCCAAATATCTTGCAAGAGATCAAGGATTACAACGAGAAGAAGACGACGATGGTGCAAAAGAAGAGAGCTAAAAAGGAAGAAGAGGTACCGGATCGACGGTTTTTTTTAGTTATTGATTTCTGTTACCATCACCCGGCCGACATTAAAAACGGTCTCAATCGCAACGGCTCCTTGGCTTCCTCGCCGAAACATGGTGCCGTGACCAGGATACCGCTTCGCCAACGAAGAAACGTGGACAGAAGAAGTCGGCGAAGGAGCGGCTGACGGGGACCTGGACAGAACAGGAGGAAAAGCCAAGGAACAGCAGGCGGGGACCGGACACCAGTGCTCAGCAGTCGTAAGCCCTTTGAACATTTTACAATGAGCAGGGACGTTGTAACCAGAAAGAGAAAGGCTCTACGGACGCAAATAACTCACCTAATAACGGACGCCGACAAAAAGATTGCAGAAAATGCTGACAAGAACGACCTCTTGCTATCGGCTAATCTGATTAAAGGAGTCGCAGAAACGCTTAAAGAGACAAACACTCAAATGGAACAATTTCTGACGGCCGAAAGCGCGGATGCAGAATATGAGAGGGTGATCGAATACGATCTCAAGGTAATAACTGCAATCTCCAAGTTAGAAGTCAGTATTCAAAACACAACGCAAGGTATGCTGAGAGGAGAACATGGTGGCCAAGTTCCAGCGTTAAGAGAAAACGCACCGCGTGAGATGAATGAACTGGTGAAGCTGCCAAAGCTTGAACTTGTGAAGTTCGATGGAAACAAATTGATGTGGCAACGATTCTGGCATCAGTTTGAAACGTCAATTCATTTGAGACCGGGGATGTCAAACGGACATAAGTTCAATTACCTTATGACGGCGCTTACGGGAAAAGCCGCCTTGGCCATTGAGGGGCTGCAGTTTTCGGAAAGAAACTATGAACAGGCGATGAAACTATTAAAAGACAACTTTGGGAGTGAAGACAACTTGATCCGAGGCACATATGAATACTCTCATCAACCTGGATCAAGTGAAATCCTGCAGAGACCATAATAGTCTAGCTCGGATGTACCAGAAGATACGGGTGCACACACCCAGGCAGCACAGACACGTTGAAAAGACGTCGAAAGAAGGTGATGACGTCAGGAACCACATGTCGAAAGAACGTCGAAAGTCTGAACGTCAGGTCCCTTCGACGTAATATGGAAAGGCTAATGTCTGGAAAAAAGGGTGGATTTTACGTCGACATAACGTCCCACTTAACGACCTTAGAACGTCGAGTGCACGTCTGAATTGGACGGGAAGTCAAGTGATAACGTTATATCGACGTTGACACAATGTCCCATTTAACGACCATAAAACGTCGAGTATACGTCTAAACTGAACGGGATGTCAATTGAAAACGTCATTAACGATAAAATAACGTCCCATTTAACGACATAAAATGTCGAGCGCACGTCTGTGATAACGTCATGTCAACATTGAAATAACGTCCCATTTAACGACCATAAAACGTCGAGCATACGTCTAGACTGAACGGGATGTCAATTGACACCGGTCTCGACATGGGTCACCGTGGAACGATGGAGTCAACCGAATCTGGTGGCTTCGTTGCTCGAAGGTATGTTCGCGAAAGCATGTATATTCGGACGGAATAGCCCATTTGCTAAATCCCCCAAGCGCCCCGGCCCGCTGTCCAGGAATCATGGGAACGGTGGTCTTCCTAGTGATCGGTAATTTCGACCACTTCCATGGTTAGACAGTTTTGGGTGTAATTCGGAGTCACCCTAAACAAGCGTCCTATAGTGCCCAAGGACCTGTCATATCACTTTTAAGATTTCTCGTCAATGACAACGTTTTCGATACTGTGCATGCTGTCCACCCTTCAACCTGGCTTAGCTGCAGAAATCTCTTACATTATTGTCATTCTCTTACAGCTTCAAAGACGCTGATATTAAGTTAGAAACGCTAAAAATGCTGTAAACAGCCCCGCTGACTCCGAGCTAAATCCTGTTTTTTGTTGTTGTGAATTCTCGGCTTTTTAAGCAATTCCTGCTAAAACAACATTCACGAGAATGATAATATTGTAAGAGATTTCAGCAGCTCAGCCAGGTTGAAATGTGGATTGCATGCACAGTATAAAAAATGCTGACATTGACGAGAAATTTTAGAAGTGATGTGACAGCACCTTGGGCTCTATAAGGCGCTTGTTTAGGGTGATCAAGGTGTTCGCTCAGTCACTATTGGGACGTCTCGCGCTCAACGTTCAAAGAACCTCCCGCAAAAAAAACGTAGAACTGACGTCGAATAATGTCGATGACGTCAAGGTGTTGCTCAGGACACTGTTGGTACGTCTCGTGCTCCACGTTCAAAGAACTTCCCGGAGAAAACGTAGAACTGACGTCTATTATTGCCAATGACGTCAAGGTGTTGCTCAGACATTGTTGGGACGTCTCGCGCTCAACGTTACAAGAACCTCCCAGAAAAACGTAAAAATGACGTCGAATATTGTCGATGACGTCAAGGTGTTGCACAGGACATTGTTGGGACGTCTCGTGCTCCACGTTCAAAGAACTTCCCGGAGAAAACGTAGACCTGACGTCTATTATTGCCAATGACGTCAAGGTGTTGCTAAGACATTGTTGGGACGTCTCGCGCTCAACGTCCGAAGAACCTCCCGAAAAAACGTAGAACTGACGTCGAATAATGTCGATGACGTCAAGGTGTTGCTCAGGACATTGTTGGGACGTCTCGTGCTCGACGTTCAGAGAACTTCCCGGAGAAAACGTAGAACCGACGTCGATTAATGTCGAAGACGTCAAGGTGTTGCTCAGGACATTTTTATGACGTCTCGTGCTCGACGTTCAAAGAACTTCTCATACAAGACGTCGAACAGACGTCGATTACTGTTGAAGACGTCGAGGTGAAGCTTATGACGTTGTCACTACGTCGCGTGTTTGACGTTGTCGGAACCTCTCATGTGGACGTACCAATGCCGTCGATAAAAAGTTTGTTAAGGACTTCGACGTCGCCCAACGTCGAGGACCTTATTTCGACGTCATCTCGACGTCTTGTGCTGCCTGGGGAACTTGCGTGCGGTCGTGTACCACTACTGCGTGAGTGCTCGGTAAAAAACCCAGGCTAGCGGTTGTACTGAGCTGTCTAAATTGCTCATCTACAGCCGAGACATCAGACGCCCTTTGGGGCTGATTAACTTCTGACTGTATAAACGTATGCACACAACAAAATTACTTTTTAATCCAGAGGTGCTTCGGTGATGTTTTTGAGCGATTCCAACTAACAATCTTTTCTGAATTCCCGGCCTGTATACCCTTGCCGGTAGGCTATTTTGGAGTGTTTGTTGGTGCGTTTAGAAAATGCTTAGGCAAATCGGGGACCACGAAGAAAACGCCGGAGTTCCCCTAGACATACGCATTTACAACGCAGTCTTTCCAACTCCACACGCAAATGCCCGAACGAGCCCTAAACGTGTGAGAACGGTCTTCACATCGTTCACATTCGACATTATAGGACAATCCCGCATTCTGACGGCCGAGAAGCTGGCGCGGGCGAACTTGGATACACCATCTGACTGTCCCTGAGAAGTAACGTATTCTGATCGTAGCCAGGACGCCTGGAATTAATCTCGCCTTACGGCCACGTGCGGCTGCTCAGGAAAACGGGTCGCGCAAACAATAAGAAAAGGAATGTAAAAAAAAAAACTAATAACAAATGAGTGTCTTTTGTTTAACAACATGGGAAAATAAATATGTGTATAGAAAACTTCTGCACATAACAATAAAATGAAGCGGGATTATAAAGTCACATCGTCCGTGTATTACACACAAAAGACCCCGGAGTTCTCTGCGGAGATGTATGAGAGAGTTATCTGCGGGACAGGCTCAAGCACCTTCGAAACATCTGTGCTTCATACACATGGACACACTCCGAACATTTCTGCAGAAAATGTCTTGTGTATGGTGTATCAGCGGTGGCACTTTAAAAAGGTCGCGGGGATGCGTACTCAAACTTGAACTTGACCTATGAATAGAGCGGGAAAGGTCGGGAAAAAGACGATCCGTCTTTGCACGCAAAAATAGAAAGAACATTACGAAAGCGGGTGTTTAAGAGCAAGCGAAAAAAAAGAGGTATAAAGGGGGGGGTAAGAGGATGAAGAAAGAGAGTGAGAGAGAAAGTGACAGCGCTCGTCAAATAGGAAGTAAAAGCACGCAACTCAGCTGCGGTGGAAAACAGATCTGCTGATCCGCGCTTCAACAATGACCCGTTTCGAAATACTGCCGTCACATCTCTTGGAAGCTTCGGAATCCCCTGCACACACAGCGGACTGAGACCGCAACAACGTCACGGCACACCTTGTGCGCTTGGTTAGATTCGAAGGCGAAAAAACAACACATCCACGAAAAAGAGGTGGTGAGAGCAGTGACGTAGCAC
>JAZHYW010015311.1:0-16507 GCA_037355805.1 Ixodes ricinus
GTTCGGTCAACCGTTCTGAATGCTTTTTAACGTTGGACGTGGTTGGCTTCTGCACGCGTGCCCAGATTCGAATATTTTTTCACTGCGTATAGCGATATCCGTCTCACTTGGTGTATGGTAATAGAATTGAGTGTACGTGTGGTCGTATCCGAAGAGCCACTAACTCGATTGCATATTATGAGCAGAACTTTTAAGCTTTTGTCTTTGAGCATGCGCAAAGTGTGCTTCACTGTGTTGTAAAAAAATAAGGTGATAAAAAAAGAAAAAAAAATCTTCATGCGTTGAGACAATTAAAAAAGAACAAAACCACTTTCGAGCAAGTCGAATCAACCTTTCAAAAACCCGAGGGTAAGAACCTCACCATAAACACCGCGATTCGACCAGGAAGAAGTCGTCTTGACACAGTTTCTCGACACTTTCGAGCGAGCCGATGTGTTCTGGTTGGAGAACGCTTGTTCATCACTGTCGCATGTTGGCAAACATGGCAAGTGGTGCTCCGTAATGCACCACCCCCCCCCCCCGGCGCAGCCTTTTCTTTTTTTCGTCTTGTTTATTTGGTTTTGTTCCAGGGGAGGCTGGGTGTACAAGTTCATTCTTTAAGGTCGGTTATTGCGCGGTTTTTATAATTTTGGGGCATCGCAGATAGGCTTAGTGACCGCGAGGACAAGTTATTTTAATAATAATAATAACAATAATAATAATACTTTATTCTCACTTTGGAGGGTGTTCGGCGCTTCGAAATTTTACCCGGCGACATGCGAGATGTTAAGCGTGCAGCAACATGGGGAAAGTTGTTTGCTGTGGTATAGACTGTAGTCTAGACTCTTGCGGCACTACGAGGTGATGGGAGGGATCAGGCAGCGTCAAAAGCGAAAATCACTAGGCCTGCTCTGTTTATGATAGGTTTAGCGATGATAGCTTGAAGACGTAGAGAAACATGACGAACACGTACCACGATTGTGTGCGCTTATATACGTTGTCTGGTGGGTCCCATTAGCTCGTAGCGTCGGCTGCGCATGGAATTAAGGTGCACCGTACGTAGTAGACAACGATACCGGTTTCGACCGCCGAAAAAGCCAAGTCGGCTTTCTACTTAAAAGAGGGTACTGAATCGAAAGTTAAAATATACAAAAAACACCTAGAGATAAGTCAAATAGAATCAGATAAACCTGTAATTGATAATCGCATAGTCATATTTCAAGCGGATGGCTGTATTTTTCGTTCTAAATGCCTGGATTTCGGCGAGCGCTTCAAAATCAGCCGTCGAAGAGCGCGATGCATCTCGGGAGATCCATCGCGGTCTTGACGTCATCATGCCTCGGAGGTCCAGGCGTACCGTAGTTGTGAGTCTTGCCACTTGGTGGCGTCGGCGTGTTACAATCTCGCATAGTCAAGTAGCCGAGGGCAGTAGGGCTGTACTTCTAGTTCGGGCAGGTCGTCCAGGATAGAGCCACGAGTGCGTCCAGTTGACTTCTTTTTGAGTACCGATTAAAAAACCGGTTAACCGGTTAAAGAATTGATCGCGATTAAGGCCTTAATCGATTAATCGGAAGGTTACTCGATCAATTGCCCAGCCCTGCTCGAACCTCGGGTGAAATGAAGTACGGCGTTCCGATTACCGCTTACTCGCGAGCGTGGCCTTTTTTGTAACCGGATGACCACGCTCAAATGCGAAGAAATAAATGGCTGTTGTTTTCGCCTCAAGAAAAAATGAAGTTTTGCGCTGTGTGCATACGCCGCGTGAAGTTGTCCTTACAACATTTGGTCATCGGAGGAAGGAGCGATGCCTTTGGCGTTTTAAACGTTTACGTCTTGATAAGATAACATCTAAAGTGCAGCTACATACCTTAATTCCCTACATATAGAGAAAAATTGCTATTGCTCCGCAAGGAGCCAAGCTTATTTTTATATTGTGGTTTTGGAGGTCAAAACAAGTACAGCTAAGTAATCTTGGTAAGTTTGAGATGTTCGGCGCCCAACACCGATTGCTTTGTCGGCTCCGTTCTTCGGATTCTTCCGGATACAAAGCAACCTTGTCCGGTTGGACGCAGGCAGCCGATGGGGCGCGGCGCCGACATGAATGACGCCTGGTTGGGGCGAAGACACTTGCATGGCCTTCTGCCCGACGTTCGTTACGAGAAAAACGCCCGTCGCCCGCGAGGCTTTCGGGGCCCCGCGGTCGGCGTGCTCCCACGACGCCCGTCCGAGCTCGGCTGGGGGCTTCGCCCTTCGAACGAGACCAGTTGCATTCACCCGGCGGACGGGATCTCCTGGGAACCGGTGGGCGGGGTACGCGTTTCTTGTTCGTTTTTGTTTTGCCCGAGTAATTATCTCGTAGTCGATGTTCCGCCAAACGGAGCGTGAATTGGTAGTAGCGTAACGGGTGGTAGGTAGCACGACCGAATAAATGTAATGGTGTTGCGTGTGAGATTAGATAGCGAGTGGTTAGCCAGCCCTCAAGTCAATGGGCGCCTGCTGTCTCCGCCGGAGATGAGTGCAGTGCCGGCCCCAGCCCGGGGTCTTCAACGTGCATCACGCAGTATGAAGATGCCCGACCGCACGCCGGTACGATGTTCCTTCGCATCGAAGCGCGTAGGGATTGAACCCGGGATCCCCGAGATCTGCAGCGCGGGCTTTCGCTCCACGTGCGTCGGGCTGCGGCGCGCTAACGCACTCGTGACTCGACCAACCTGACAGGCAGAATCGTGTCGTTTCAGAGAACGTCCAGTGAAGTAACTTCACCGAGACAATGTTATTTGCGGAAACGTTGTGTATACCCGTGGATACGCTTTCTGTGACACTTCCAAAGAAGTGAAGAGTGTGCGCGTGCACACCTTTGATCGGTGCTCAAGATGCGCAAGCACACGGCCGCCCCGTAGCCTTAAGTTCATTGCCGAGGAAAGTTGTCCTCGTGTATAGTCCCGTGGAAGTCGAACGCTACTGCGTGAATGGGATCTATGCACTGTTGCCACGATTTTAAAGCATGTAATGCTTTTTCTTTGTTGCTGAAGTCGACTGAAAAAGAAAAGTTTTAAAAGGGCGTTTTGAAAATCGAAGTTGCCGCGGAGTTGGTCAAATGCCAGATGCATCTCGCTTCGGTTCAGGTGCGTCCTAAGTTCTTATCAAGCTCACGCTTCCGCGTTGCGTGTCAACACTCCTCTCGCACAAGCTGCGTCGTGGAATCGCGTCCTAGCTCCGGCGTGCCTGTGATAATGATCGTGACGTATTTAGTGAAAGGCATTTCTTGCATTTGGCCCTACTCGGTGTCCAAAAAAGGGCCGCGATTTTTGTTCCTTAGCTTCCCCCCCCCTCCTTTTTTTTTTTTTTGGTCTGGTGTAGCGTTAATTTTGGCAGTGTTTCTGTCAGTGTCAATTCTTTAGGCTCACATGGAGGCACTGCAGTACGGTGGGAAGTTCGGCGAGTTGGTTCAACATGCTTAGAAGCTTACTTGGACACTCCGTTAAGAACTCGGTTAGCGCCGAAAAACAGACTGCGTACATAGCGGGAGCGCTGTTCACTCTTTGTAACTCCGAAGAGGCGCCTTGAAGGGAGACCTTTCGGTGTGCCCGCCGCCCTTGTGGCCACGTGGCCGGCATCCTGCGGCCCTCCGCCCGGTCGTGGGCATCCTCCGTCGGCCGTTGACCCTGGCCGCCACCTCCGGGCGCCGCGCAACGGGCAGCATGCACGCCGTGCCGCGATGGTCGGCCAACGGCGCGCACTTTTGTTCGGGCCTGCGATTAGGAGCCCGCACGTCGCCGCGCTGCTCGTGCCCCTTCTTCCCGCCTGCATTCAACGGCGCGCTGCTCTCCGCCGCGCTAAGGCCCCGCACGGGCACGCGGCCGCTGGTCCGCCAATTATGCGAGCTCGCTGTCTGACCGGCCACTACTTCCTGGTGGGCGACTGTTCGGGACGACCGGTGTCGCCCTCTTCACACCCAACGTCGAGAATCTGTGTCCTTCCATCTAGACCTGGACCAGTGTCCGCCGCGGCTCCTCTGTCAACTGGGAACGTTGGTACGGTCTGGCCGACGCTCGTGTTACTTATCAGCAGTGCCGAAAATTCGCTCGTTTGGATCGGAAGGAAGCGTCGAAGAGCGTTTCGTAAAGCGCATCTCTTTCATTGACTCTCGCAAAAGAACGTCCTGGTTGTCGTGACGTTGAACCTCGAAGCCCAAGAACCGGCAGAATTAGTATCTGCAGCTGCGCGACGAAACCTCTGTCGTTCGCGAGTTGCTTTTTTTTTTTCAAAGTTTTGGGTAATGGCATTTTTTCGCCCGTCTGCGCATGTTACGTTGCGTGACGTCGTGACGTAACGTAAACGTCACGGGCCGTTCAGTGGCTGGAGTTAGCAGTGTCGCGTGGCACGAGTTGACAGCTTGACGTCGCGGGACGTTTAATGTCTCCCGAGCAAGTTCGAGAGATGGTTCCTTAGGTACCGCATTCCGCGTATTATAAAACTCCAAATAAAATCGCTGCCATTTTTTTTCCTAACATGCGAAAGTTGTTTTTTTTTTTTATCGTGGCTGTTGTGGCGGTCAGCGGTCCGTCGTTCGTCGGCCCCCTTTCTCCGTCCGAAGGGCTGCAGCCGGCTCTGCTTCCGGCCTCGCGTTACTTGCGTGAGCCGATAAACACGGTACTCGGACCAGCTCGTGCGCTCCCGAAAACGGGGCCTCGGAAGATGAGCGGTCTGTGGGGGTTCAGCGGGGCCGCTGCAGCGCGAGGGCTGCCGCCGCCTCCCCATCGCCGCCACTTATCGGGGCGGCGGCGGCGGCTCGCCTGCTCGTTGCCCGATCGAATCGCTACAGCGCGGGGAGTCCGGTTATTACACTTTCCGATGACGCGAACTTTTGTTGGTTCAACCTCGGGTGCGACGAAATTCGCCGAACCTTCCAACTTTTTGGAAAAATTCGTATGGATGTATGGATGGATCTCAGTGGCTATACCATTTGTAACGGGCGGTAGCTTGCGCCACCTAGCCTAAGTCTAGTTCGACTTTCGAGCACTGTTGTCGTGACTTGTAAAAAAAGAAAAAAAAATGTAAATTTTGAACAAAAAAATGCGAACTTTGGCAGGTCTCTCTCTGTGTTTCTTTTCAAGCAATAAGTACTGATATTTTTTTTTTCTAATATTATGAATGTATTACTAATTTTTATGCAATCTAAAATAAATAAGCGCATACTCTCGATGATTTAGTTAGCTTGTAAACCTTTTCGTACAGGTGGCGTCGGCTCGTTCTCGATTTCCCCCAATGAGCATGATAGTCGAACTTTGCCGAACTTTCGTTGAACTTTGCGTTGAAAACGGTCGAAGGTGTCGACCTCGAACCCCCTCAGGTTCGCAACGCTCCTAGTTACTCCGTTCATCCCTTTACGCTGACAATGCAGTGGGTAACACGTGCTCCATAAACGAGCCGTATATACGCCGAAAATAATCCTCGGACAAGGGGAACAAGAGGGACAAACGCAAATCTCCAAACACAGCTAGGTGACTCCCGCACGACCGAAAAAATCCGCCTGGTCCTAGTCCAGCTCGCTTGCACCTTTGCATTCATTGCATTATCATATATAACGGCCATCTTTCGTCACGTGATCACGTCCACACGCACGCGTAGAGAGAGAGAGAGAGATAAACTTTATTTTACAACTCAGTTCTGAGTTGTATGTTGGAGTCTTTGGGTCCTGCGAGCACGTGTGCGTAACTCCCACCGCATTCTCAGTTTAGAGAAGATTACGGATTCAGGACCTTCGACCGAAGGCTGACTGCGTCTCCAACCTGTGCCTCGCACTGGCCTTCGATAAGTGACGTAGGCGATCGAGCACCCCGGCCTTGTTACGTAGGAGGTGTTGCCCGAACCCGCCGGTGAAGCGAGCATCTTTCTGGCAGGTAGCGATCTGGCGCCGGGTTCGTGAGCTGCGCTTGTCAGCGGTGTCGGTGAGCGACGCCGAGGCGTGTTGGCTGGATCGTGGCGGTCGCTCTTGTTGTTCTGCCTTCGCTTCGATATTGAAAAAGGGGGAGGAGGCGGGGCGACTGACCCCCCCCCCCTTCCCCTCCTTTTTTTTTTTTTTTTTGGGGGGGGGGGGGGGGGTGTTTAGTCGAGAACCTGCGCCGCCGTGCGTTTGGCGCAGAGGCGCGTCTCTTCCTCGAAGGCGTGTGACGAGGCTTGTGCCCATCTCAAGTACTCTACTCAAAGATACACTATCTCGAATACTTTCGCTGCGACTTTTGGTATCTTGCAAATGCATTTAATTGAGAGTATTCGCTACTCCATCTTACTCACTTTTTTTTTATCGTCTTGCGCTTATTATTTTAGATGCTTTTTTTTCTGGAAGAAATTTGTCGCTCAATACTTTACGGAAATAGGAATCGGCTGAAGCGATTAGAAACTTTGAGCGGAAACGGCCGAATGCAGAATAGAAAACAAGCCACACGCAGACTTTGTTTACGGATTACGGAATGCTGTTGTCTCTTGAAAGTAATTGCATTGTACGTTTTTGAACTCCATTCGGGATAATTAGCTGTGAAAGTAACTTGAGTAGTACTCTAAATACTTCCTAACGCGTGTTTAGTCCAGTCAAGCTGTTTGTAACCAGCTTTTTTCCCCGGCAACATTTTGTTCGATTGAAATAAGGGGATTCTAATGAACTCTGCATCTCCACCCTGCGCCAAAACCGCGTGCTCGGTTCAGGAGGCGATATGCGCGCGACTTGGAATTCTTTTCCTCCGCAGCTGTCTCTTCCCAGCTGCAGGCATCCCGAGCATTCGCTGCTCTTCCGAGTCCGCACTCTCGGAGCAACGCAGATCGCGACGTCTCGTGTACTCGCAGCCTTCTCTCTGCCCCCCCCCCCCCTCCTCTATCTGCTCTCAAGGTTTCGCATCCTCCTCGGGTCGTCTGTCACTGCGTCTCACTCGGAATCGGGCGGAGAGCGAACTGACTCATGGGCGGACGCGTCAAGGACTCACTCTCTTCATCCCCCGGCTGAGGAACGTCGTCTCGGCAAGCCCCATGTGTCAACTGCCGAGGGTGAAGGTCCCCCCGAACGCCTTTTCACGACGCTGGAGTCCCCCGTCCATGGGGCACCACACGGTGCAGAAAGGCCGTACCCGACTCTCCGAGGCAATACATCCGGTAATCTCTTGAGCCTCCCCCACACAACCCTCCCGCCTCAGGAATCCAAAGCCGGTGAAGAGTATATCGGCACTTTGGTACACTTTGCGTGCAGAGCGGGTGCCGATGGCGATTAAGAAATGCGACTCGACGAATGTCTTTATACCCAGGATACAAAAACATTCCGACTCGTCTCCCACTCTCCCGGTCGCCGCGTGCCACCGACGGGACGTCCTCGTTGTCTGGGGCGCAGTTTCCAGTCGCTACTTCCTGGCTACCGAACTTCGTCGTCATCCCGCGCCCGTGAAAATCGCCGGGAGGACGGCCGTGACGGTCGTCTCGCGGCGCCGGGCCCATCTTTCCCATTCGGCACGGACGGTGCGCGGCCCCCGTGTGTGGCTGGCTCTGCATAACGAATAAACCGGCTTGCCTGCAGAAGTTGCGCCTTCGTATCTTTCTTTTTTGGCCGCTGCTTTGCCCCCTCAGCACCCTTCCTTCCTTCCTTCCACTGGGCAGGCGGCGCTGGCGGCGCGTTCAAAACAAAACGGCAGTCCAATGTTTTTCCTCCGTGTCGACTCTGAAACCATTTTTATCCCAGGGCGCGCGTCGTAGTTTTCGTCTGTGGTGCCCTTCGACTCGGTTGCTGCTGTTTCTCGACGCGCCGAGGTTTTTCTTGGCGGCCCGGCGTGGCCCTGCCGCGTTATTTTTCGAGCGTCTTCTGCTCTCGGTGACTCACCCCTCCTCATCCGACAGTTTCTCGTTTTCTTTCTCGCTCGTTATTTGCGTTTTTCCCATAGAGTTGATGAGAGCAGCGCACTTTGCGTCTTTCGACTGCGTGTTGTTGTTGAACTTGGTGGCGGCGTGGTCCTGCGACGCGCGTGTTTTCTCTTTTGGAAAGCGGCCGCGGAACCTCTTTGCCTCGGTCCTCCGGGGGTAACTATAGCGCGAGGAGCGCCAGACATAAGAAACTCAGACATGTCGGTAGTTTATTTTTTCGAGCGTTCCGCGAAGGCGAGGAATTCTATCCCGCTGAGGAACCGAATGGCGACCGCTGCGTTGCCGTTCTGAACGGAGAAAAGGGCCCGTCGAGTCGTCGACTTTCCACCGTCGCCGGTTCCTCTCAGTCTTCTTGCGCATTCCGCGCCATGGGAGTAACGGCTTGCCTGCGCATGCCCGAGGCTCGTCTGCGCGTGCGCGAGGACAAATGCGCGTGCACAAAATATATTTTGACATTATTGTGATCGTAATATTAGTGATCCGATTGCCGCGCCACTGAAACCATATGTATCCTGCTACACTGCCAGGTCCTTGCGTTAGGCCAGTGTGATTATTTCTCAACTTTCGATTATCCTTTCGAATAGCGCACTATTCGATTTAATCTTCGTAGTGTACTGGGTGATTCAAGGAGACGGCAGGCTCTTTAAATCGACCGCAAAATTCGGTTTCTTAACCTATCGCGCTACGATTTTGTGCAGCGTTGCCCCCAGATGGTGCATTTTATTTTTGTAAAATTTGCAAAGAGCGAACTTACCTGAGGAAAAAGTAGAGGAAGAAAAGGCTTAGCTCCTATGGAAACGCAGCGACGCCACCGGTCTTCAAACAACACGGCGCCGTTTCGCACGGGAGACAAGAGATGGCGCAAGCGGTCGCGACGCCAACCGCCGCCAACGAACGAACGTACGACGCCGAGAGCCGGCGTCTTTAGCAGACAAGGAACTGCAGTTCCTTGTTGTTACCGCGCCTGTTTTTGTTTCTGCGACTGTCGCCGCCTGCGGAACGCGCGCCGCATTTGAGTCGAAAAGTTCGTCTGCTAAACACGCCGGCTCTCGGCGCCGTATGCTCGTTCGTTGGCAGCGTTTGTTGCGCCATCTCTTGTCTCCCGTGCGAAACGGCGCCATGTTGTTTGAAGACCGGTGGCGTCGCTGCGTTTCCATAGGAGCTAAGCCTTTTTCTTTCTTTACTTTTTCCTCAGGTAAGTTCGCTCTTTGCAAATTTTACAAAAAAATAAAAAAATGCACCATTTGGGGCGACGCTGCACAAAATCGTAGCGCGATAGGTTAAGAAACCGAATTTTGCGGTCGATTTAAAGAGCCTGCCGTCTCCTTGAATCCCCCATTATAATGAAAGTGACAGGAAGTTGCGCAATATTTAGCAGTGTTCGTGAGCTGCTCTAAGGGCCTGTTCCGTTGAGTCGGCTTCACGCCGCGCACGGATGCTCTGTGAGGAAGCGACAGGCGCGACATCGCAATCCTGCATATCTAGCTTTACGGCAGCGTGGTTCTATGCTTGGGGAAAGCACTCTAAAGCAGAACAACGCATACGTCTTTGGACTATAGTCTCTGTTACTCTAGCGGGGAGTAGAATTTTCAAAATAATGCCGTGGCTAGGTTACACGGGGCGTTTCAATTACCGTGAATGATAAAAAAAAGACATTTGAGGTAAAAAAAAAAAACACGATTCCTTCGGAATAACGTTGTGAACCTCACCGGAGGTCAGGTTATGAACGTAAAGTGATAATTAGCGAATGATTCGCCTAACATTCGCTTACATTAGCGTTGAAAATATTCACCTTAATTTCGGTTAGATTTGTTTACCGCCATCACGATATGCCATAGGTGTTTATATTCACGCAACTAAATTCTGTTCCATGCTATTCTCTGACAAATGTAAACCGCGACGAGCCTGACCTATCGAAACTATGCTCAAAAATGCGACTGGAGTCCCACTAGGAATGAACGTCAGCCGCCGCAGCGGGCGCGAGTATGGCCGGTCA
Source organism: Ixodes ricinus (assembly GCA_037355805.1). NCBI lineage: Eukaryota > Metazoa > Arthropoda > Arachnida > Ixodida > Ixodidae > Ixodes > Ixodes ricinus. The sequence continues at coordinate 9,878 of JAZHYW010015311.1, forward strand.
TCTCTTTAGTCATCGGGAGCCAATCTGAAAGCGTCCCGTTATCAAAGGCTCACGTAATCGTATAAGAGGTCGCCTTAATTTTTTATTTTTATGGCACCGGTCACGTATTTTGTACATCCGGTGGTGGCGACAAGCACAAGAAAGAAGTTGGGCATTACAACTTTCAAGAAAAAAGAAAAGAAACTAACACTTTTCAGTCGCAGTTGCGTGGCGAGGGCCAAACGTTTTCCCACATATCGCGGAAGCTTCTAGATTTGAGGTGGCGACACCGGCACCGGCATTAATTCTTGTTCGCGTAGCGCGCGGTGAGCCCCTTGGGTGCGTGAATCGAGGGACCTTGCCGTGTATACTAACATTAGCGTGTGCGGCTCTGCGTCGACCTCTCGTGGCCCATATCTGCGGCGACATTGAATGGACGCTATCGAAGCGCGTGGGGAGCGTGTATCCTTTTTTTTGTTGTTTTTTCCCCTGCGGGCTTCCGCGGTACACCCGATGTTGCGTCCGCCTTTTCTGGTTTGTCTTCTTTCTTGTGCCCTCCCCGGTCTTCGTTCATTTTCATAATCGTAATCTGGGAACAGGTTGTACGGGACACGGGGGCCCTCCCTGCCGGAGACCACCGCCGTTACCTGTGTATACGTATACAGCGTGTATGCATCGGCCTGCGGTCAGTTCGCAAGCTGACTGCCAGATTGTACAGTTTTTTCATTTTTTTTAGCCCGCATTGTTTGTTTTGTTTTCGGCGGATGTTGGTTTTAATTTGGGTAGCGGACCGGCCCGTTCGCTGAACCCTCGGCGTATCGCGGGAAGCGGCAACTTTTTCCCGTCACCTTTGGGGTCGGATATTGGGTTTATTTTTACGGCGAGAAACCTTCGCGGACCTTGCTTCTCTAGTTAATCGCACTGTAGCAAGACCATGGGAGCAGTCTCGCTCACGGGACTCGGAAAAAAGTGATCCATGGCAGTTAGTCCGGGTTAAAAAGAGTGTGATTTGATTACTTCAAGAATGAATTGGCCGTTACTCGAAAATGTAAGCCGTTACTTTTCCGATTACTTCACAGTTTTTAAAACGACTGATCTTTTTTTTCTTTTTTCGGTTTAAAAACGTTTTTTTTTGTATTTTCTATTGTTGAATTAGGATCGCTGAAATATAAAACTACGTATCTTCTTTAAGGGGCAGCTCCGCCGTCAATTTGAGCGTTTTTATCGAAACATATTTTCGGAAAGGGTACTAAAAATTTAGCCTATAGCAGCGGTTAAATCATTAAAAAATTGTTTACATAATTTATAATCGTTAAAATACGCTGAAACCGATACCGAAACTAACTTGCCACTCGACTGGTCCGCCATTTTGACGTGACGTCACATATGGTATAAACACTCGCACGTGTGCAGTTTGAGCCTGGCCAGCCTGGCAGCAGGTCACTGTTTTGTGTTCGTGCCGCGGATAAAAATGGACTCATCAGGCTCGTCTGAATCGAGCAACGATGAGGATATGCCGCTAGATTTTGAGGACGATGACGATAACCCGTTCTCATACGATCCGCCGGCATCGCCTCCGAAGGAACCGCCAGCGGCGGCTGCATTCGTGATCCGCCGCCATGTGGACCCAGATGCCGCTTCCGAAGCGGAATGGTAAGGCAGCTTTTGTTGCTAGCATGCCAAGAAAAACTGATCGACGTTATGCCTCTTAATTGGAGGCACTTTTTGTTATATCTTGGGGTCTGACAATAGACGGTTTTAGTAGACCGTGTTTTCAAGCCACGCTTCCGTAGCGCGAGACCCTACGGCACAACACCAATTTCCTCCAGTCGCCATAACGCGCTCTTACATAACTGTATAAACCGATAACATAAGCAAAAAGCAGACAGTCGCTAGCACCAACAAGCTACAAAGCAAGCACCCTGACCAACATGTGACGTCACGGCAACGTCAGCGCCATCATGGCAGCCTCCGTGTGCCGCTCTTGCTCAGTGTTGCCAGTAGGGCGGCAGCAAGTGATTTGGGTGTGTACATGTAAATTTCAAAATTCATTTTCTTCTAAGAAAATTAATATTTTTCCGAGATATTTTGTACACATGCTCAGGAAGGGCATCCAAATACATGGTGATAATTTTATAGAAATCGGTGACCATCAAAATTACGGCGGAGTTGCCCTTTAAAGGGGTATTCCGGCAATTCTTTTCATGGTCGTTGATTTGCTTCAAAATTGGCTCAACCCACCGATAGACATGGCTCTACGAGTTCCCCAAGTATTGTGTGAAAAGAAAAAAAATTCGCGAAGTTATTGAATTTTCGAATTTCGTTTTCATCGTGTTTCTCAAACTGGGAGCCCCTACTGGCAACATTGAAGTGTGACGACAGAAATGGTACAAAGGGGGCAGTAAGCCATGTTCCCAACTGATTACAAGACGTTTGATGGTGGGAAAAGAATGTTTGGTAACTGATTCACTGAGAAGCACGCAAAAAACACTTGACATACTCTGTTTAAGACTACATGCACGACCTGAAAGTCTGTACCATGTGTGACGTCACACCACTGAAGAGCGCGCGAAAATTTGAATGCTGGTTTCGGCATCAACTTCATTTACGGTTTCTCAATTGCTATTTTGAATTTGGAGAAAATAAATAGCATACCGTGACGACTGAAGCCCGGGTAGTCAGAAAATGCAATTTGTTTAGGTAGCTCAAAAAACGGCCGGAGCACCCCTTAAAAACCATCTGCTGTTGGGGGACTTGGTTCGAGGGTTCTTTTGTAGGAAACTTGTATTAAACGAAGGTCCCCATTACAAGGGGAGAAACAGATGGTAACGGTTTCGAGTAATTGCGGTACTTACACGAATAATCAAAATTACTCCCGCAAATATTTCCTAATATTTGTATTTAAGTAATGATTCCAACACAAGCCTGAAAGAAGTAATAGATAACGAGTAATTTTGTTAATTACTTGCGCATCTCTCTCCCATACACAAGTGTGCTTGGGGAGAGAGTGTCGGAGCGCAGCTGTTGGTTTGACGTCATGGTGCGCGCGGAGGAGTGTAACATTTTCCCTTTTTCTCTCTCTCTCCTTCCACTGCGAAGGAACGCGGGCTAACATGGTCCGGTTGAAGCGAGCGTGTTCTAATTACTAACATTGAAAATGGAAGAATAAAAAACTAGGAGAAAGTTGTTCGCTCAAACGTCGCTGTTCGCTAAAACGTCATTCGCTCATGTGATATGGACCCATATCCGGGTCAACGCGCATATGTTTCGTGCCGCAAAAATAAACATTCGTCGTTGCCAGCTGAAAGTGCTTGTCCGCAAGACGTCCCCCTTTTTTGTTTATTCTAGTTTATGTATTGACTAACCTCTTGCTGCCTTAACATATACCTACAATTACGCTCCTTCATTACATTTTACGAAATGCCGAAGGTCCCCGATTTTTTAGGGGTGGTGGCGGTTGTCCGTTCCCTTTAGGTTTTGTTTCATAAGAGCGCCATTTCCCGTTGCAAACTGTCGGCTCCCGCGTTCTTATTATTATTATTATTATTATGATTGCGCGCATCTGGTCGGGATTCCCCTGCGAGAAGAAAAGGGAACCGAGGAAGTACCACAGCCGACGCTCAAGGAAATTGCGAAACCTCGTGGTTTGGGGCGGCGGCGTGCATGGGAATCTCCCCCTCTCTCTCTTCCGTGTTTCCATCCTCTCGGTTTCTGTGCATGCACCATCGGTGATTCGAGGGGTGCTTTCGATGGTAGGACGGAAACAGTCTCTTTTTGCTGTCTCCCGTGCCCGCGTGGGTTTTTAAACTTGAAAAGCATTTGTTGCTATCCGTTTTTTTTTTTATTCGTTTCTTCTCTATTTAGTTGACGGTGTAGTGGCTTGGGCATCATATTTTCTTTTCTTTTCTTTTCTTGTATACCGAGTTTGTGAGGCAAGCATGAGCCCATAATCCGGTCACTGGCATCCCGGGATAATGGCTGGCAGTCCTCCTCCGCGTTTCCCCGCTGACGTTTTGCGGTTCCGCGTGGCTGGCTCCGGCGGCGGGGGCGACTGCTATGCTGCCGCCGACGGTCTGTTGGTCGGTCGGTCGGTCGGCCGGCTTCGCGTTGCCTTTGCGAGGCCACCAATCCCTCCGGAGACCTGGATTTGCCGGAGCGGTTGGGACGAAGGAGCCCCGCCGCGCTTTCGATCGGAAGAAAGAAGACAAAGGGAGGTTCGCGAGTTTTGTACACCACCCTATCTGTGTTCCGCAGCTTCATGATGGCGTCCGAGTTCATCTAAGGAGAAGCTTCCCTCTCGTACGCTTTCCGTCGCGTAGCCTGGCTTTGGCGGAGAGTAGGAGGTCACCAACGCCCCTATTCACTCCAACATACTACATTACGGGTTCCTATCGTTTCGTCGAAACTCGTTTCGTGGAAGTACGTTTCATGGACACCTTGTCGAACGTTTCATCGACACTCACGCCAATTGCACGTCTGTAGCGACGTTTCGTTCCGCGTGTGTCACTGGAGTGCGCGTTAACTCCCCGCCTGCGTTAACGCAACTTTGCGGCGGCAGTCTCATGCAGCTTATCACAGAAAAAAGCTCATCTGAGCTGTCGTTGAAGCGTCGTTCGATGAACTGACTGCCATCAAAATAGATAGTAATTCATTCGACGGTGCGTGAGCACTGTTTGTTAGTGACTTAGTGCGCATATACGAGCAAACGCAAGCACTTTGCGTTGAGTGTTTCACGCTGCGCGTACACCGAGCCCGGCGACGACGCGCATGCGCAGCTTAAACGCGCAGCACTTGCGTTTGCTCCTATACAGAATACTAAAACTCGAATAAACAAGAGTACGAATTCAGCCCACCGATCGGCTGGTGTAAGCAGTTCACCCCCACCCTTTCGTCGTTTCCGACATGATCGAGTGCAGGCGAGCTGTTGCACATTCAACATGATGAACCCTGCACTGGGCGACTTGTGGGGGATTGTAGCGAAATCGACGGCACCATAATGGCTCAAACACAAAACTGCCGCGGCTGGCTCTTTCGCCTCGTTTTTTTTTTTTTTTTTGTTTTTTTTTTACGTATTAGATATTTACAGCGCCTGGTGGTAGGCGAACACGAGGCCGTGAAAGAAAGCTCGAAAAGACGAATGGAGATCGTGAATTGCTTCATTCCTCTGCCCGAGTCCGTTCTACCTGATGTTTCCACCGGCTTGTGGATTGTTCGGCCGAAAATGTCCGAACGGTCTTACTGCACCCAATTGGGCGTGTCACTCCAGTTGCTCGAACGACGTTTTAGCGAACGCCGACTGTTTGTCGAAAGAGACTTCAGCGAATAGTCGGCCGCCGCGAAGCGGCGTTTACGGGTGCGCCAAGTGGGTTCACAGTTTTGTAATGAGCTGCCGCGAAGCGGGTGCAAGCGCTGCTCGAGAGTGCGGGTTAACACGCGCCCATGTTCGTTAAAACGTCGATTCGCTCAAATAGCGCTGTTCGCTAAAAATGTCATTCGCTCATGTGATATGGACCCGTGGAAGAGCGTGCTTCATCGCTGCTTTCTGGAAATTACCGGCACGTGTGAGGCATACCGTACCGTCTTGGTTTCTAGTTCTGCCCCTTGACTCGCCGTTCTGCCGTTGCGTTTCGGGGAAAAAAAAAAATCTTTTTTTTTTTTTTGTTTTTTGTGGCGGTGTTGCTGTTACGGGGCGGATCTCTCCACTCGTCGCTGAAAAAGTACAGATAAACGTAAACGGGGAGGTGGTGATGGCGAATAACAGGCCTTTTGCTTTCTTTTTTTTGTTTTCTAGGTTGCAGATTCACATAAGCAGAACCAAGTTTTGTGAGGCGTTTCGCCGCCCGCTTCCGGTTTCCTGCAAACATAACAAAAAATTATTTTTCTTTTCGCGCGTGGAGAGGTGTATTAAGCGTATCCAGCCGATGACTGGTTTCCTCGGTGTCTCGACTTGTGTGCGTCCGAAACTTTCCGTCGGTTTCTACGGTTTCTGCAAGCCGAAACTTCGCGCTGTCTCCCCAGAGCGCCATTGCTCGCGTTCTCAGTAAGCGGCGTTGTCCTTGGCTCGGCCGGTTGATGTACGGCAGAGCGCGGCTTCACTGTACGTGTTTTTCGGCGAGCGCTGGCACGAAGGAGTTATTTCTGTGACGGCGGCCGACGAGTGAGTGGACCCCGGAGGGGACGGCAGGAGAATTGCCTCCAAGGAATAGACGAAAGATGACAACAAGAAGTGTCTTGAACCGGACGAGATGATGACGTGCGCCCGCGCTGGGGGCGACATTGCGGACGCTTCAAGCAGCGCCTCCTCTATTTCAGTGGAGGCGTTGCTTTGAGCAAGATCAACTCTTCACACGTCCCAGAGAATCATTTCCTTGCTTCAATGGAAGAGCCACCCTTCTCACTCGCTTGATGCTTTTCAAGCGCGCCTCGAGAGAAAAAAATAAAGTCCCAGCACGTTCTTTTTTCGTATAAGTACACCCGGATTGAAATCGATTTTCCTCAGAGATCGTTTGTGGACGATGCATTCGTCGACGTCTGTCACCGTTGCTTCCCCTTTCGAACCGCTGCACGAACACAGACTCCAATGTGCCGGAACGCGCCACAAGTTCCTCTTTGGTTTTATCCAGGAGGTAGTAATGCAACTGGAACGGGCGC
>JAZHYW010015312.1:0-27516 GCA_037355805.1 Ixodes ricinus
AAGCGCGAAACACATGTACGACGAAACCGTCCGATCCGACGTCCGACCGCGCAATACGACGGTCGGAGGCGAGGTTTTCAACGCTCTCCGGTGCTACGAAAACCCTCTCCCCCCAAGGTCATTCCGGCAGTCCGCACGTCGGATCGGACGGTTTCGTCGTCGTTACGTGTTTCGCGCTTAAGGGCTCCAAAATGGGTGTACTATAGAACCTATACCTTGTAATAAAGTTTATTCATTCATTCACCTTCAACTCTGAAGGTGTGCTCGGAGACTGTTAAGAATGAGTGACGAAGAGAGCACATTAGCTACTACCGAGCTGACGTTCCGCCTCTGTCCCGACGCAGCGAATGCCACGAGGGAACGGGACCAATCAAGCAGTGACCTTAAAGATGCAAATCACTAGGCTTGTTCTGTTTATGATTGGTTCAGCGATGAAAAACACAGACAGAAACATTACGAACACCATGACGGTGCCCTTTTGACGCTGTATGATTCGTCGTATAATCTCGTAGCATCGGCTGCGTCTGGACGGAAGGTGAAACGAAGTATAGCATCAGAACCTTTATTAACACGGAATGTGTTTTATCGGACGAGTTGTATGAGAAAACCGTCAAGAAGAACAGTCACTTAAGTCTATGATATCACGACGTCTGTGATACCATGATGCCACCTGACGTCCTCATGTTACTTGAGCATCACGATGTCACGTGATTCTGCAAGTCACGGTGTCGCGTTTTGCTCGCGACACCAGGGCGAGCGAAACTGTATGCTCGCGTAACACCGAGACGTCACGCGACATCATGATGGTGTGTAACGTCCCAGTCATGTGACCTCATGGCGTCACGTGACGTCACACACACATCGCACGTGCCCAGCTCATTCACGACACGTTCTGTGCTCTGGCCTTTGTCTCCATAATCAAGCTCAGTGCATATTGTGTTTTTTTCTTCTGTCCAGCGGTCGCTCATGATGCACGGTGTTGATGATGTACTCGTTTGAGTCTTGCAGCATGGCGCTGACCTGCAGTGCCAAATGTGCCAAGGCCCTTCTGATCACCTTCAACTTCATCTTTGGGTACGTCGGTTTGGTCTAACACGAGCCTTCCCACCGTGTGACAAACATTACAATGCCAGTCACCTCAAAATATATACTGTAAACGACTTAATTTTCGCGGGCTCAAATTTTCGCGAATCGGGTCAAAGCCGAAAACTTGAAATTATTCGCGGGTTCTAATTTTCGCGAATCGAGTGTAGATTCCGTAGCGTTCACATATTGCCCGAATTGTTCGCGGACGTATTTTTCTGGAGAATCGTAGGCGATTCGCGAAATTCGCGAAAATTAGGTTTTCGCGAACATTTAGTCGTTCACAGTATTTGGGAAATTGTCCGGTGATAAAGATTGTGCTACATGTGACTGCTTGTATGTGTACTATATGTATTGGCCTGACTGAAATTTGCACGAGCGATAGTATTTATAAAGAGTGATTTTCATTAAAGGTTTGAGAATAGGCGGAGCGAACCACTCGCTGTAATAGGCAATAGGCCTGTTCAAAGACTTTGCGTAACTGAAGGACGGTTTCACCTGACGTTCTTCCAGCTCGAAATTTTGCCAGACGCCATGCTGACGAACTTTCGCCCTATGTCCCTCTACGTGCACATGCAAGGTCTTCTATACCTCTGTTTCACCTTATGATGTACCATAGGAAGGCCAAGCGCGAGCTTCTTTGCTCAGGGCTCAGGGCGTATCTCGGCGGCACAAGCTCTCGTGCAGTAAGGGCAGCTGCCAATCGCTTAGTGAGCTCGCGCTGCTAGCCTCCGCTGCGTTACAACATAAGGTGAAACGGAGTATAGCTCGCTCGAACATTTGCGTATGCTTCCGCCTTATGTTGTAATTTCCGCAGCGAAGACTCAGAAGCGCGAGCTCATAGCGTTGGCAGCTGCCCTTGGTGCACGAGAGCTTGTGCCACCGAGATGTGCCCTAGAGCAAGGAGCTCGCGCTTGTAGCCTTTCCTGCGGTACAACACAAGGTAAAACAGAGTAGTAGTGATAGACAGCGCCAGTTAGAGCAGCCGCAAATATAAAGCCAAAGTCGTACTGCTCATACATTATACAAAAACCAGTCTGCAAACATGAGTCACCGCAATATTCGCAATTCAAATGCCCTCGTGCCAAGTTTTTTTTTTGTTTTTTTTATCTTATTGTTTTGCGGGATTCGAAGCACGGATCTCATGGTGACTCGCGTTCGACTCAGTATGCAGACTGTCTTTTTTATGATGTACAAGCAGATGTGGCCCCGGCTTAAAGGAGAAGTAGCTGGTGACTCAGTTGCATGTATGCAGTCCTTTGTTTGGACCTGACACGAGTCGGCGATAGACACGTCGACCCGTCAGCGGCTGAAATGGCCCCGAAAATGCCGCCAACGCGACTCCCAAAGAAAAAAGAAGAAAGAAAAACGCGGAGTAGGCACGTGTCTAGGAGGTCCAAATGCGTTCACGGTCGTAAGTTACTGAGTTATGTCATCAAAAGGCACTCGCCATGGTTGTACCTCTTACCAACACCAACAACGACGCCAATAGCTAAGCGTCTGCATGCCAACTCAATAGAGAGAACGCTGTTTAGGAATGTGGTGATGCGCGGCTTACTGAAAGTAAAAAGGCGTTTCGTAAAACTGCCCTGTAGGGAGGACAAAATGATTATGATTTGCGCAGTTGTCTAATTCTTTGATTGCGAACACTATCGAGTGCAAACTACAGCCTGTAAACTAACGCTTCTAAGGCACTTTAGAGGGTTCTCAAAAAATCGGCTTCTTAACGTAATGCGCTGCTATTAACCACAGAGATGCAAGCAGGTGATAAAAGTTAACTGTGAAGAAATGAAGGAATGAACTTACCTCGTTCAAAGAGAAAACAACAACAAAAAGTTTCAAGCTACCCCTAAACACTTCTTATGATTTGTGAATGCAAAAGGATGCACGCCGCTCTTCCCCTCCCTTTCTTAATCTGCAACGTACTTGCGTTGACGGTCATAAATTGACGGTCATGATCAAATACATAAATTGAGTATTTAAGCGAAACACGCACAAGACAAAAAAGCACAGAATCAATAGAAAATACGAAGTATTACGTAGCATAAAACAGATAATTCGAGAATAAAATGCTCACAGTGTGAACAAGCGTTCTAAAAGATGGTGGTTACATTTCAAACGCAACAGAAAAAACAAACGTATAGATTTGAAAAAATAAAATTAAGCATATGTAATCTATTCCAGGATGCAAATGCGTGACTATTAAAAATAACATAAGATTCTCGGAGAAAAACAAGGTCTCCTATACAATCGCTCAATGATGCACAACGCAAGGTCTCACCAGAAAATGTAGTTTTATTTTTATTCATTGGCGTAATAGAGATAGGGTCGGAAAAAGAACCACAGTGTAGAATGACAGTATTCATTTCAGCCCCCAGGAAGTTAGCATTAGAGTCACGAACAGAACTCTGAGAAGATAAAGATTTTTACCAGCAAAAGTAGTTGAAATACAACAAAGACAAAATCAAGATATGTACATCGCAGAACAAGTACAAAAATGCGAATAAGGAAAAGGCGTACAACGTAAAGCCCGTTAACAAGCAAGACGAACATCATGGTTAACTGTGGTATTTGTATGTTCAGACCGCAGGCAGCTAGTGAGCCCCAATGGGCGATCGGACTCTAAGTGAAAAATTTAACCAGTATCACCGGTAGCCTGGTGTCTGCACCCCGCAGTATGACACGACCGCGGGCAGGTACGACGCTCATCGAGATCGAAACGGGCAGGGTTAGAACTGAACCCAATATCGCCCAGGGTTCTGCAGTGCCAGCTTCAGCCCTTCCGAGCTGTGCTTCATTAATACACTCAGCTATACCGATGTCCCGAACCAATTAATGTTCCTAGTAATTATTTTCATGAGACGTTCTTATATGGACATATAAGCACTGCGCCATTCTTCGACGCCCGCGTTAAAGACGAGTTGTCTGCTAACAATGCATTAGAGAGTTTTAGTTGTGCCATAGCCTCCTATATACTGACAAAGCCTGGCAGATCGCCACGGGAAGCGGCCGCCGAAATGGAAAAGGTGGAGCAGCAGACAACGGATGAAAGGAGAGCTACGTAACCGGCGCCCCGCTGCGGCGAGACGCCGAACGCCGAAACGCACTTCTCTCGAGCGTACAAGTGTAGTGTTCGGGTCCTCGCCGCTGCAAAAGCTGTGCGCTGACGTTCAAGTTCTCCGAGGAATGCTCTGTACTACCATGCAGATCCTCGCGCCCAAATCTGCGATTGGGCACTGTATGGCTCTGTCGTCGAACTGCCAGGCTTTGTGAGCATGGAGGAGGCTATGACTGTGCGTATAGGAGCGAACGCCAGAGCTGAGTGTTCCTGTCAACGTTGTGTGCTTCACGCCGCGCATGCGCGTCGTCGCAGTGGGCCAGTCCAAGGCCGCAGTTTGTGGTTTCGCGCACGCGCAGTGTGAGACACTCAACTCTAATGCAAACGCGCAGTGCTTGCGTTCGCTCATATCACGCAATACTAAAACTCACTGTTGGCTCGCTCCGTAGCGAACAAATTAGATCCACCCTTGCTATCGCGGTGTCCAGAATCATACAAAATAAGCCTTGGATGTCTGAAGTCCGGGTGCAGCCGACGATCTGGTGTCAATCAAGCAATGCCAAAAGTGCACCTGGACGGCGCTCGTCGTCTTCGTGCATCCGCTATTTATTTATTTATTCATTATTTATTATTTTGAGTGGCCCGCAACAAACAGCATGACGCCTTTTTAGTGGTGCACTCATTAATGTAAGACAATTGTCAAAGTGTTCGGACACGATAAAAAAAATGGAAGGTTAGGACGAGACAATCAACGGTAGCAACACACTTTCTAAACTTACGCTCTTCGTCAAAAACATATATCCTGACATTTCCACAAATCTGTTCTAGATGATCATGCGTCAATTGAAGGCGTGTCGTGGGTGCTGAGTGATACAAATCAGAAGGATGAAACAAAGAGCAAAGTCTACCAGACCTACAGGAACGCTCAAGCGGATGTGACTTAGTAGCGCTGGTGAATCAATTGTGTACCCTTCACGAACTTATACAGAAACATCATTACATGGATCGTCCTCCTGTTGCGTGTCCGATTTCGCGAGGTCACAAATCCGTTCGTAAATGTAGAAATAATTAGGTTCAAAATAACGATCGAACAATGCACGAAGGAATTTACGGTGAACACGCTCAATTACACTCGAATTAGTCACACCAATACAGTTCCATACAGTTGAGGCATATTCGACACGACTACGCACCATCGAAGAAAGCAAACGTAAAAAACAAAATGGTTTACAAAAACCGCGTGTTATTCACCTACTGGCACCCAGAACTCTATAAGAAGCATTCGTAATTGTAGTTCCGTGATGATTAAAATTAATCTCAGTATCCACAACAACTCCCAGATCCCGGATGACCTCGTCATGAATAATATCGGTGGAATCTAAACATTCAGAATTTCACGCTTTTCTCGAAAAATACATAACTTTCATTTTGACTCGTTTAAGAATCCAATTGAGGTACACCACACCGAAATCGAATTTATATCAGGCTGAAGACATTTACAATCTTCAACCACTTTAACCACCGTAAACCACTTAATATCATCAGCAAATAACAACTGAGTGTGCTTAATACAGGAGTGAGATCATTCGCAAAAATTAAGAAGAGTAAAGGACCGAGGATACTGCCGTGGGGAACGCCAGAGGTAGATACTTGTACAAAGTTCATTCGATGAGATAGATAGTTATCGGACCGAAGACAGTACTTAGTGGGCAGATCTCAAATAGAAATTTTGCTCAACAATAGTCGATGGTTTACTTCGTCAAAAGCTTTGGTCATATCAAAGGGTGCAGCACAATTGCTCCGCGTGCAGAATCCCCGTCGCAAAAGCCCCGCGTCATCAAAAGCTCCGTTCCGCATTCTCTGCGTGCCTAAAGCCCCGTCCTCACTGTATCCGTCCCACCCTTTTCGCAATTCAACCATCATTGTTTCATATCTTAGCCTCCTGTGTTTAGGGTCTACAAAGGCTCTTTTAAATGAAAGGAGCAACAAAATGCATAGCTTGCATGAGACGTCATTCGCGGCCATGTCAGTATTTTATGCGCCGCGAGCGTTCGGTTCACCATATTATAGTTGCACACCGCTGAAGCTGTAGTTTGAAGAAATCAGTAAGTTGAAATAATCGCCAGTACCCAACAGTGGCGACGGTTGCAAGCTATGTATAAAGTTAACTTGAACCGTTGAAAAACTTAGAATGACGTACGAGTGGCCGATTGCGTAAATCTGCATCACCAGCAAAGGCGCTCCGCTTTCATGTGGGGAGTTCACACGCAGAATCATACTTATCTACCTAGATGCACACAAATATTTTTTGTTAGAATGACGTAAGAAGAATGAAACTTGTGTTCGGTGCTGTGATGAGAATGGCGCCATGAGCTGCATGTTGACAGTTTTGACAGAACCCACCTCGCCGGGTGAATCCGCGCGTGCTTCAGACTAGACGAAAGATTGGGTTCAATGCGTATTGATAAAAGCCGTCAATTCAAATGTCTTGCCATGTGACTGATATTTTCTACTCGTTTTCACTTCATGTGAATGTGTTTAGAGCACGCCTGAAGAACGGAAATTTTTATCCAGTTACTCCTTACTTGAATGCCGGGCACGGCATGATTACGTTACGCAAGGTCGCGTGCACACTTACTGTCCCTTATAGTCAAAGGGTAACTGCAAAGAAAAAAGTCTATTTTTAAACAGCCTAATTGGGACAAGCATGTCACAAAACAATTTTCCGCCAAAAACAAAATTTTTTACAGCAATATTTATTGCGCGAGACTGATTTTAGTTTGCGGATATTTCGTCCGTTTTAAATCGCGCGCCACAAAGTTGGTATTATACGTCACATAGTGGCTGCTATACGTCACGGAGTGAAGTCTAACAGCCACTCCGCGCGCGTCGAAAGAGCGGGAGTTTTAAATATGGAGAAGTTGTGACTCCGACTAAATTACGTCCTGTGGCGTAAAATTGCTAAAGAAAATTTGTTTTTTTGCGGAAGATTTGTTTTGTCACATGCTTGTCCCATAAAGGTTGTTTAAAAAAAAACACTTTTTTCTTGCAGTCACCCTTTAAGGGGAGATGCGGGTCAAAAAAAGGCAATATTTAGCCGAAAAAACTGATTTTGGGTTTTATGATGTTTTAATATTTTTGTGTCTTTTTATTTGGTGTGTAAAAATAAGTGGTGCCGGTTATCATTGTGAAATTAGCCAAATACGCATTTGAAGACCTCCGGACAACCCAAAACGTCATGAATTTGAGCCATTTGTATCTGCGTGGCTTTTCAAATTGTGACGTCGCCCGCCATCCCATTTACGCGTATAAGTATAGGCCTAGCTGTCTCCTCTCTATTGCAGTCTTATGTAGCTTCAATTCCTCGCGAAAAATTAATTAACAATGTATTAGTTTCCGCACCGCGAAGTAGTATAGCTACAGATCTATGGGGTAAGATTCGAAAGGGTTTTTCTTTGTGTAATTCTGTTGCATCTTTACAGCTCGTGAACAATACTTTTTGTTCTTAATATTGTTTTATCAGAACCAAATTCGGGTTGAATATACTTTAAAATATGTAGAATGTAACTATCTAGGTTTAGCTGGAATAAGTTTTGTTTTATATTTATAAAAAAAAATAGGAAACGTTTGTTATCTCTTTCAAATTACTTTTTTATATCTTTATATATTTTAAACTGAAAGAAGCGTGGCACACGTTATTTTTGCTGTTCATTGCACTCAGTAGTTTAAAAGGAGTGACTTAGTTTATTTTACTAAGCTTTCTCAAGTGTGTCCACGCCATGCCTCCCGTGTGCACAAGGACATGGCTTTTTTTGCATGTACACTGCATGGAGAACCTAAAACAAGAATCTATATAAACTCTAACACCAGATTTATAAAGAGGAGATTATGCATTATAAAGAGTACAATTTTTATTTCAATATCGTAAATAATAAAAAGACTTAACGTTTTAAAGCAGACTTGAGGACCCGGTCACCGGACACGGGGGATTAGCGTCATGGGCGTAAAGGGGCTTTTGAAAACCGGACAAAAACTGAGGCTTTTGAAACGGAGGCTTTTGAAAACGGGGCAAAAAGGACGGGGCGTTTGCCGCGGGACATTTGACTCGGGGTTTTCGACCTCCGGAGCTTTCGTGTACCACCCATATCAAAGTACACCATATCCGCTTGTCCTGCACTGTGTACAGATAGTACTACTTGACTCATGGTGGAATATAGGTTTGTTTCTGCAGAGCGGCCTTTCATGAAACCATGGTGTTCAGGAATAATCTTCCGACAAACAATATGCATAGAGGCGAGTGTGCAGGACAATTTAATATATTTTCGACAAACTACAGAGGAGAGAAACTGGTCGATACAGGTTAACCATGGATCGATCGCCAGATTTATGCAATGGAACGACAACAAAGCTTTTCCAAGCGACAGAAAATGTTGCAGAATTGATTGATAAGTTACATATACGAAGGGCGGTAATAAAGTTTGTGTTATTGTCATGATGGAATAGGGATTCAGCAATGAAACTCGGGTAGGGGTTTTGTCTTTCTCTACGTATTCATATCCCAAAGTCATACACTTTTGCCAGAATTGCGCTGTCAGAGGCCATTGTTATAGAACTCCTCGTCTTGAGTGTTCAGGAATCGTTCCACTTCAGCAATCAGTTCGTCGTCGTCCTTGAAATCCTTTCCACGCAGTGGAGTTTTCATGCGAGGGAAGAGGAAGAAGTCGCTAGGTGCGAGGTCGGGTGAATATGGTGGATGACGCGAAATTTTGTAACCTAAAGAGGCCGCGTGTGACAACAACGCCTGCGCCGAGTGAAACGGAGCATTGCCATGGAGCAGGCGGACGCCTTTCGTGAGCTTCCTCGGCGCTTTGACTTGATAGCTTCTCGCAACTTTGTCAGGAGCTCACGATAATAGCTTCCTGCGGTCGTTTGATCTTTGTGAGCATACTCTGTTAAGAGAACACCACGGCTGTCCCAAAACACGCTCAGCATGACCTTTCACGAAGATGGCACAGTCTTGGCCTTTTTTGGCGCTGGTGAGCTCACATGCTGCCACCGTTTGCTTTGTGATTTTGTCTCTGGATCATAGTGGTGAACGGTGAACCCAACACTCGTCCATAGTGATGAGGCGGTCGAAAAAATGATCAGGGTCGCTCTCGCACAGCTGCAACATATCCGCGGCCGCTTCCTTCCGAAGGTCTTTTTGCGTAGGGGTCAGAGTCGTGGAATGGTGCGTATTGATAACTAATCTGCGGAATAGACCTTTTTCTGAATTACCCGAGCATCAAGTTAATGCAGGAAATCGTGTTCCACGCACCGCACCTGCCGGCGTCAGCAGCAGTGACTGTTTTAAATGGAATCTTGCACGCACGTTCGTCAACGCTTTATTTTGGCTTTTTACTTCGAATTTTTTATATAAAAAAGGCGTGTGCGTGCGGCGCGTGTGGCGCGGCGCGTGCGAGCGTAGAGTTGCTAGTAACTGCACAGTAAAAATCCACGGAGCCCTAGCAGTAAACAGCTTCGCTGTAATAGATAGCGGCACTTCGGCGAGACTATTATCAGCAACCGAGGAGACCAGAGCCTGGTCGAGTACGTTTCCATCGTACGTTCTTCAAAACCACTAAAATGAACGAAGCCCAACGAACAAAATAACTTTATTCTTGTGTTCCTATTACTAACAAAGAAGCTGTCCGACTCCCAATCATAACCAGAAGGGTAAATTGGCCACACGTATGCACTCGAAATTTAAAGGAGTGACACGTCCTTTCAGAAGAGAATGTGATCAGACGTCAGTGGAATGTAGTAATTACCAATAAAAAAATTGCTACCGTCGGTAGGCATTACTTCAATCTAGTAGCTCTCAGGATAACACTCAAGATCACTCCTCCCATGAACTTTCAGACTCCAATCTGCAGCAATCAATACGCCTGCACCCAAGCTCTTTCCGGCTTTTCATAATCTCGATCACGTCTAAAATCCTCATATTTGGGCGGAAAGTAATTAGAACTAAAATTCCCTCTATTAGCCAAATTTCGATTAGGCATATTATCGTATTACGTGTTTTATATAGCCTTAGAAAAAAATCGTCTTCTTTAGTCCTTAAACTACGCACGTTCTGATAATAAATTGTGTGCACTCGTCATGATTGCCTCTTAAAACTGGCTGCGCGTCTACTTCCCCGCAAGCCCTCGAAGAGCCAATCTCTGCGATCTACGAAATTAGCTCAGCAAATGATGAGGCGGGACATCTGTTTAGACCTCAAAATGTAAGTCTACGCTGTGGCATTACGCAGTGTAATCATGACCCTTTGCATAGCGAAATGACACAACGCAGACTTCATTTTTAGGTCTAAAGCGACGTTGCGCCTCATCATTCGCGTAGCTGATTTCGGGAATCGCATAGATTGGCTCTTTGAGTGCTTTGCGCGTAAGTAGACGCGCCGGCATTTTTGTAGGGAGTAGCTTAGCCGATGAAAATCACCGGTTAAACTAAACACCTACACAACAAAAACGCTGACTTCTCTGGAAGCTCTTCCACGAAAGTCTGCAATTATGATGCATATTTAGTGTGGCTCAATTGCCTCCATCGGATCCTAGTGTCGGCCGCGCTCTGCCCAGGAGGATCCGGGTGTTTTGACGCAACGTCCACGGCAGACAAAAGGCTGGACGGCGTTCTCAACACGTAAATCAACAGCGCTGAGATTTCGACACCACGCCACCCACCAACAGAGCGGCGCGAGTCGAGTTTCGCTGAAGCCGCCGCGGCAAAGCCAACTTGCGGAAGACGCTGTTTACGGGCGCCGACCGCACGTGAGCGCGTAGTACACGCGAGCGAAAGTCATTTCCGTCGTTTTCAGAGCGCACCATGCATGCAGACGCCGGTGGCGGAAACGGGCCAGCCAACCGGCGGGAGGGATTGAGAACGGTCCCCGCGATCGCCGTTGCAGAGAGCAAACCAGTTCCTTTCCGGAATGAGACCGCGCAAGTGGCTTACCTGTCTGGCCTCGACGTGAGCTTTGGGGCATCTCGGCCCCAAAGCGTTCGTTCAACCTCGTTGCGTCGTTGATAGCGTCGTCCCCTTCGTCAGGTCTCTAATCCTCGCCGTACGAACGCCTCGCGCCGGTTTCCTCTCTTCCCGCCGATTCGACGCTCGATTCGTGCGATGTGGACGCCACGTGGATCTCCATCCCCATGGATGGGCTTCACCGCACGCTCCCCTGTTTCTTAGCAGGTTAAAAGAATTGTGCCGCATCTGTTTATCTATAATTGAAAGGAGGTAGACGAATGAAAAATGAAGTGCCTCAATCTGCTCACGCGTAAGCGTGGCAGACTTAATCGCAAATAAATAAAGGGTGAAAACCAATCAAAAGATTGCTTAGGAAAAATCAGCAGAACCCATCCTTTGGGAATGATTATCTACGTTAATGCGAATAGCATCAAACGGTGCGGAGTTATGCGCGTTCGTCAGGTGGCCGGTACACTCTAGATACGCCAGCCCACTCTTGAGTCGATTCTAAATTTGTTGACACTTTCACAGCCCTGCGCAACGATCTCCGCAGCCCAGCACGTGCGTTTGTGTCACTTAGGAAGGCGAGCAAAGCACGCGCCATACGCACAAACACTCAAAATGGTACCGACCAGACTTTCTGGCGTCTCAGCTAGTCTCAACCAACGGTATTTAAACGGTTGTTTATATCTTACTATAGGACGCGCTTTAAGCGCTGTCACAGCTACCGGTGCGTGCGCGTTCCATGCACGAGGGCTCATTCCGCTCCGTGAGGCTGAGCACGGCTGCTACATCACCCTCTCCCGAGCGCGGGAGAGGGTGAGCTAGCGGCCGTGCTCAGCCTCACGAGAGCGGAATGAGCCCTCGTGCATGGAACGCGCGCGCACCGGTAGCTGTGACAGCGCTGTAAAGCGCGTCCTATGGTAAAGATATAAACAACCGTTTAGAGTGCGTTGAATGACTGCCCTTCATAGCTCTGTGGTTAGCGCGTCTGCCTGCTGATCAAAGGGTCAACGGTTCGAATCCCAGCCGGCGCCGGTCTTTTTTATTTATTTATCGACCCGCGGCGTAAGAGGTTAGATAGCCAGATGATAGATAGATAGATACATAGGCGAAAAGTGCGTGAAGTATCCAAAGAATGCTATTCGCATTAAACAACTTGCAAAGAAAAAGAAGAAAAACAATCCTCGGGGAACCCATCTCGAGCGCAAGTTCGTCCGCGTCTTCTGCTTCTGCTTCTTTGCAAAGGTTAAGGGTGACGTCAGAACGCCGAGCTCTCATTGGCCCAGATTGAAGGATAGCGGGTAGACCCAAAGCAAGGTGCCTCGAGGTCTGTCCACTATTCTTCAATCAGAGCCAATCAGAGCTCGGCGTTCTGGCGTCACCCCCAACCCTTGCCTCAAGGAGCAGACTAACTTGCGCTCCGCATAGGCAAAGACGCGGGCCCGGTATTCGCTTAAATTAACTTGCGGTTGTTGGGGTTCCTTCTTCCTGTTGTTTCTTGTTCTTTATTTTTCTTTCTTGTTTTCTTTCTTTCTTAAATTGTTGACTGTAATATCTTCTTCGGTAGTTCAAAAGCTGTTCCCGGGAAGTCTCAAAATTAAAAAGAAAGTAGTCCCTCCCCTGTTGATCCCATAGTCAGAGAGAGTTTAAGAAACGGAGGAAGTGGCCTAGTACGATTACATTTCTTACTTCGTTATTCGCTATTCGGCATTCGCATCGGTTCATGCAGCGACCTCATTGGGCTGCCGAGTGATGCTTGCTGTCTCGCCGCGCCCTGAGCTTACTAAACTCGATGGATGGATGGCTGGATGCTATTGGCTGTACCCTATAACGGGCGGTAGCTTGTGCCACCTAGCCGAGAAACAAAATGCATGGTATTTTCTACCCGCCAATTTCCTCCCTCTTCCTCACTATGACCAGGCGTTGTGGGATAGTGCCGGGTCTAGCAGATCTACTGTAGCCTTTTCTTTCTGATTTCACCTGCACCTCCTGCACCGGTGCAGAAAAGTGTAAGGGCAGTGTAGTTCCGGTAGATGTATTTAGATAGTATAGATACTGCCAGAAGTACGCGGCCCTACACTTTTCGGCACCGACGCAGGATGTGCATGCGAATTCGAACGAACCTAGTGACTGTCAGTCACTGGAAGACCAATCTTGGCAATTTAACGGTTTTCCCGTTAAATTTAACATTTTTTTCATTTTTTTTTTACTTTGAGAATTTGTTGTATTGTGGATGGTGGGATTTATTGCGATTTTGAAGTCATGTTAGCTTGTTTTCTGGCGGTCTAAAATGTTCTCCAGTGTACATTTGTCGTACGTAAAAGTTGTCGGGTCGTTATTTTTCCTTACTCTAACGGCATTTTTGTCCGTGGGAATAACGCTTGCGACGCCACTGATATATTGTGGGGCAAAGCGAAGCTCGTTGGGGCGAATATCTAAACAAAATGTAAAAATGGTCATTCTTGGCTCCCACCCTAAATTTCGCTGTTTCCAGTACTTTTTCCAAATTCATTTAAAGTTTATTTGTTGTTTTTTTTACTTCGCAACATTGCTGCAGGAAGCGGGATGGTAGTCTATCTCATGGGACGTCTCGTGCCCTGGTCTCATGTCCCCGCTATAGACGAACAATTTAAGGCAGTGAAACTTGACTGATAACCGAAGGTCGGAAGCCAGATTGTGGGATTTTAAGTGCCCGACCAACCAAGGGCATCTGGCACGCCCCGGCGGAGGTCTGAGCTTCAATTTGGACCTCCTCGTTTGACGTGCAATGGAAAGCTCGATTCCACGGCGCCTTCTCCGCAGTAAGCGTCCGTCAGCTCGCCGGCACCTCGACCGAGAATCGATCCCGCCAGCTCCGTACAGGCCGGCGCTTTGCCCGGGAGCCACCGAGGCGCGGCTAACACGGTAAACACGATCGCACGCCGGTACGACGCTCATCCAGATCGAAACGGGCGGTGATGGAACCTGGCATCCCTGGGTTCTGCAGCGTCTCTCGGTAATCTATGATCACAGGATATCCGGCGCTTCTACTTTTCCGCGAGCGCTTCCAGTTTCAATCGCCGCAATTTAGCTGCAGTTCCCGTCCCCGCAATTTACGCAGGACGACGCTGAGCATATGCTTAGACCTAAGAAAAACTGTTTGTGATGTGACACTGAGCATGATGTAAGCACGTGAAACGTCAGGCTCAGTGTCACAGCGCAGACGGAGTTTGTTTGTCTGTTTGTTTTTAAGGTCTAAACTATGTTTAGTCTTATCGTCAGCCCAACTCGCTCCCACGGCGTCTCTGAGCTGTCCATCACCGCTCAGAACACCAAACCGTGATCTCGCTTTAATCATTTCGACCAATGAAAAGGGGCGAACGGTACCATATATTCTCTAATGCGGATGCAACCTCAGTGGCAAAAATGGGCGGGCGTCTTTTTCCCACTAAACCGTCGGCGTTAGCTAACAATATACTTTGTTTGCGGAGGTTCAATAAGATCTTCATCCCGCCCCGCGTCAGTGAGTATACGAAATCCGGAGCGTCTGCTTTCCTTCAACGCACGCAAAGCGCAGGTGGATGGATGGATGGATGCTAACGGCTGTACCCTTTATATCGGGCGGTACCTTGCGCCACCTAGCCTAGAAAAGTCAGAAAATAGCTTTAAACCAGTGTTGGCCAACGCGTTGCAAGTAGCGGCGTTACCCGTAACGCGTGACTTGTTTTCGGTAACGCGTAACGTACTCTTCACGTCTTCAAAACAGTGACGCGTAACGTACTTACGTTACTTATGTCGAGTAACGGGTAACGGAGTTATGTCACTCGTTACACATTCTTCCCAAAACTTAAAAAAAATTACACTCAAATTTTTTCTCCGTGTTTCTAGGCGCCAAGTTACGTGATTTTGTTTTTGTTTTTGGCGTTTGTTGGCGGTCTTTTCTTGTGAGTATTTAGGTGAAACCGTACGAAAGATTGTAATTATGTTCAATTTCTGCGTGGACGTAATATTTCTTGAAATACGGCGCTTATTCATACCTCTAACGTCAAAAACAGTAAAATGTGTTAATTTGTAATTTAGAAAGTAATGCGAAGGTGACGTGCTTTATATCGAGTAACGGTAACGCGTTCCTTTTATTTTGAAGTAACGTGGGTCGGTAACGCGTTCCTTCTATTTGCAAGTATCGAGTAATGTATTTCGTTACTCTTTCTTTTCCATAACGCCTACAACACTGGTTCAGACCTATAACTGGGTCTAAACTAGGCGGTGGCAGTGAGCCTGGTGAAAGGTCGTGCTATTCCACAACGCAGACTGGTTTTGCGTGTCTCGACATATTTACAGCCTCGTCATTCAGCGAACTCCTTCAGATTCGAGCGATTGACCTTCCCAAGTGCCTTGCAGGGAAGCAAGCACTCCAGGTTTCTTGGGAGTGATAGAAATGAATAACTACAGGAGACGTACAGTCAGACAATCGGCTCTCCGTTTGACGCTCATCGTGGCTGGAAGTCGTGAAGCGTTGACGTTACGCTTTATAGTTACCAGACGCTAACATAATACGTAACAAGGATGAACTGAAAAAGCTCGACGAAACTGGAAGGCCGAAAATAATTTCCCTGGAAAAGGGGAACAAGGTGGACAAAGGACAAACACAAATCTCCAAATACAGCTAGGTGACTGGTGCGCGACCGATAAATCTGCCTGGTCCTGGTGTGGAACCAGAGATCTGGTTAGCTCAGTTAGTAGAGCGTTCCACTGGAAATGGAGAGGTCCCTGGTTCGATACCAGGACCAGGAAGATATTTTTGGTCGCGCACCAGTCATCTAGCTGTGTTTGGAGATTTGTGTTTCCCCTTTGTCCCTCTTCTTCCCTTCTTCAGGGATTATTATCATCATTCTTGTCCAGGTCGCTTGCACCTTTGCATTAATTGCATTATCATCAGAACTGGAAGAGTTTGTTTAAATCTTTTAGACCCCTAACCTTTTATATAGAAATGAGCCAGAGTAGAAATATAGAAATGAGCCACTTGGAAAGGTCATCAGAGTCGTGTCTCGTAAATACGGACTCTTCCGTTTTCGGAAAATACCGTCCATAATGTGAGTTGTCCATAATACTGGGACCAAGGGCGGATTTATGGGTCAGGGTTTGGTGGGGGGGGGGGACGTTATTGGCATTTGGTTGGCGGGAAAGGGGGGGGGGCGGGTCTTCAGAGAGATGACGTTACGGCGGAAACGTTGCCCAGGTCTAAATTGACCGAATATTTGCTAGCTCATCAATAACTAAAGTTTTGGCTGGTGTATATCGATTTCTTTCATTAAAAAAAAGTTGACCTTGAGAGGCTTAGGAAGGGGGAGGGGGGGGAGGTTTGTTCCATGATTGGTTTGTCCCCAATAGTTTTCCCCCATAGCGGGGTATCCGTGATAAAGGGGTCCAATTAACCAGACATGAGTGTATTCGACAAATACACCATTACTTTGTGAACACATTTACTTCTTGTGTGAACACGAAAACGTGGGACGAAAGTCTCGAATTTGAAGTGGCAACTGCATTTCCCAGCCACAGCTCTTTCACAACTGCTTCCTCCTTAGCCCTTTTCTTTTCTCCGGTGACTCACCCATATATAATAATAATAAAAATAAAACATTTCACTTTACAAAATAAGACACGAGATAAAACTCGGCGAAGCTCGAATACTTTTTACTGCTGCCCGCAAATTACCCAGGCCGTTCGTCCCTAGCGTTTCGCTCGAAAGAACTCGCCTCCGTCACGATTCAGAACAGCGTCTAGCGTACCGCGTTCACCCCTAAGCTGACAGTGCGGTGGGAGCTGCCCGCTCGTTGGACCATTCGCGCGTCTACCTTTCCCCACGTGACCACACTGCCGCCCAATACCCACGCGCAGAGAGCGGGGCCAGCTGATCAAAAGGGAGGCTGGTGATTGGTCCGGCGAGGGCGTAGCTCCCACCGCACTGTCAGCTTAGGGGCGAACGGACTGTAACCAAATGACCGTGCCGACAAAAGAAACCTTGGACACTCGTTAGACGGCCACCTTTTTTTCTCTTTTCTCCAACTCAAAACGCGACACGAGTTTGTTGCGGTCCTTGAATACGTCGAGCGGCGAATATGGGTCACACTTCTTTGTCGTAATGAGATTAGCCGAGCGTATCGATAAAGGTTGGGGCCGTGTATGGATATGCCTCCTCAACCTAATCAACTTAACGCCGTTTAGATTTGCATAGTAGTCCCATGAAATGAGAGGAAGATTAAGTTTATTGCCCGCAAGCGCTCGGTGTATACGCTGTGTTCGAGCACAAATAAAGTTTAGATTAAAGTTCTTCTTACTTCAGTTATCAGGTCCCAAGGTTGGAATGAGTAGCCAACGTTGCGGAATGAAGTACCCTTATCCCATTCCAACTCCATTCCAGGGAACTAGGTTTTCCGATAATTCCATTCCTTTGAACTCCCAGGAATCGAAGCACTCGTTCCCACTCGTGGAATGGCTGAACCGTTCCATTTCATTCTTCTAATTCCCAACGGTGAAACGTGGCGCTTGACTCAGCCACATTAAATTGCCGGAAAATAAGGTCAGCATAAAGCTGACGTTATCAAACGCATAGACGACTCAAAAATATGCAAAACACGTCCCAAAAGTATTGATTCTACTAAGCCAAACGGTGGTCGCACGTTGCGCTGGTGGCACTTCAGATATCGATCGCGCGACGAAGCGTAACAACCTCGTAACAGACGGCAGAACTTCAAACCACCCATTATTTTCGCAAAACACCGTACATATCCTCCACTTCAAGGAGGTACAATGCAAGCAAGGAGTCACGCATCAAAGAAACGCGGGCGGCGTGGCATTGTCCTTGCCTGGTGGTTATACAGCTGGTGCTGTAATCGCACATAGTCACAATAGCCGCATTGACGCGTCTCGTGGTGCCATGGACGAGACCTTGTCCGCCTACAGCTCTACAGCTTTGGTCGTTTCACTTGGGGTGCCGCTTCCATCCTCGAAGGAACATGAGCCGGTAAGATACATTTAAGCCGTCAGTTACCTAAAGGGCAATGATCCTGTTTCAAAAGCCCCTTTTGATCCCATCGACACAGCTAACATATTTATTCCCAATCAATTCCTCCCACTGCTGCCGCCATTCTATTCCCGTTCCATTTCGGTTTCGCGGAAGGGCGAAATGATTCCGGAATCATCTCAACTCCGGAGTGGCAACTTTGCAACACCGATGAGTACGCTCTAAGAAATGTCAGTGAGTTATTTTTTCCGCGGAACACGTAGACGGTCATTCAGGACGGAAAATGACCTCAGCGAATACAATGACAAAGCTAAGAATACGATTAGATCCAAAGAATGTGACGTGCGCCGGGGCAGTGAGAAAGCGTCTACTCATTTCCACAATTGCCCACATGCCGTTTTTCTTCTCCGTCTAATTGCATTATAACTTTACCGTTTGGTTGATATACTTCTATTTTTCAACGCGATTGACTGCCTCCGTGTTTTGCACACAAATAAACTCCTGACTATTTTTTGTATGTGCGTACTCATAGCAGCAATTAATCCATCGCGTGTTCTGCGAGAAAGCAGGCACTCAGACATGTTTTAGAGTGTACATCATCGTCCGTTGTGTAGCTGGTCTTCTCGGAACCAGCGATGGATATCCACGAATTGAAATTTGGAGCTACAGAGCGTAGCGCAGTCAATCCGGACACTTCTTTTTATTTGGTCATCATCAAAAGTCAGTAAGGTAGCATAAATGTTTCCTTCCTCTCTCAAAACTTGCACATGCCACGTGCGTCCATGACACCAGGCATACATGTCTGTTACACAGGTGTTACGATGTACGTTAGTCCAGCTCAAAAGATAACCCATTCCTGTTGGGACAGATATCGCGGGCATTCCGATGCTTCGCCAAGCAACGGGGATACGACAATTCTACGCTGAACGGAAATGTAGCGATGTCCGAGTGTATATCCCAGCACCGCTATACACTCTAAACCTGGGCTGGACAGTATCGCGATACAAATGTATCGCGATAGTACCTTAGAGATACTTTCGAGTATCTATGTATCTGTATCGAGATACATTTGAAAATGTATTTGTACCTCAGTAGTGAAATAGATTTACAATGTATCGCTTGTATCGCGATACTTTGCCAGACTTAGGTATTTTGTTACATTTGTTGCTCTTTTTAAGATAAACTTAAAATATAAAAACACCTGTTTGGTGCAACTTGATTCGCAATTTATAATATGAAACTGCCTTATTACATGATTCATCTCAGTCACCAACATAAAAAAACTGTGGTTTATAGAAGGTTACTTTCAAGAATAGCAAAATGAGCTCCTCTCACAAAGCCCTCAGCCCTCTCCAATTTAGCAGAGCAACTGTAAAGAAGTTAGGTGGAAAAAGTACGGCTCTGTTGTCCAATCTCCCCACACTATGGGTGACTCAGAGGCATATAAGACGACAGTTTGAGATGCGCCCTTACAGTAAAACAGGGCTCATTTCGGGCAGACGCCTTATATCAAGCATGGTAGGCAGTCATTACCGTTCTGTAACTATGTGGTTCAACAGGGGTGACATGCCTTTTTTTTAGCGGCATTAATGATAAATGGAGAGTTCGAGGTAAGGCGTAGTGCATAAAATGGCACAAAACGAGGAGCACAAGCATAAATTATCATTTGCTTTCGCCACCAACTACACCCTCGCCATGTACCACCGGGAGAAATGCATTTGTGTAAGTATCTGTGTCTGTATTTTGAAATACTTTTTCGCTGTTTTTTTTTAGAAGTATCTCAGGGATATCTTGTTGCATAAAAGACAAATGTATCTCAGTATATGTATTTTGGGCCTTAAAACACACTCTTAAAAAATGCCTGTGCGTCTACTTACCCACAAAACACTCAAAGAGTCAATCTCTGTTATCTACGAAATCAGCTCAGCGAATGATGAGGCGAAACATCTATTTATACCTCAAAATTCAGTCTTCGCTGTGGCATTACGCGATGCAAGCATGACGATTTGCATTGCGTAATGCCACAGCGCAGACTTCACTTCTAGGTCTAAACGGATGTTCCGCCTCATCACTCACTGAGGTGATTTCGTAGATCGCAGAGATTGGCTCTTTGAGTGTTTTGCGGGTAAGTAGACGCGCAGGCATTCCTAAGAGTGCACATGTATCTCAGTATTTGTATTCCCGAATACTTTTTGGGGTATCTCTGCCCAGCCCTGCTCTAAACAGTCTCCAAGTTCATTTTCCCGCAGAACACCGAGATATTAAGTCACGACGAGAAATTGAAGGATCCCGGCGAATCACGAAGCGAATACATTTAGAGCTTAAAAGTGTCATCTGCGCAATAAGAATCCCCCTGTGAGAAGTCATGCACATTATTTCTGCCCACATCTCTTTTTTTTGTCTAATCATTATCCGAGCTTCGTTATTCACTGGGATCCTTCTATTGCTCAGTGTGATTGGTCGTTTGGTGGTCTGCAGGAAAGTTAACTCGCATATTTGACGTAAAACTACGCCTGGAAGAGGGTGCAAAGTTGGGAGACCGATGTTACGAAAACTGTGACATCACTGAAGGGACGTCACACAGGGCGTCGACCGATTTGCATCGCTGCGCTCCCTGACGACGCACTGTGCCTGCTGCCGAGAACCGCGCAGTGCGCACATGCGTCCTTTTAATGCGATAGCATTCTTGAGCTACCCGGATTTCTTGAACATTCTGGATTCTCACACTCCTTCGCATTAGCGCCCTCTTCGAAAGACCTGACGACCTCGGTGTCGTCGTAGAGGTCGTCCTTGAGACCGTCCTGGACGTCGTGCTTGACGTCGTCCTCTAGGACTTTGTTTTCGAGGACAACGTTCTCTAGGACGTCGTACTCGACGGCGTCCTCTACTCATTGTCGCTATAGCGTGCAGTGCGTTAGAAGGCAACGACACGCGAAGAGAGAAAGGGCGGGCACTACGGAGGCGGGAGGGAGAGGAGGGCAAGGGAAAGCGAACGAGCGAAGGGAGAGCACCAGGAACTTTAGAGAGGAGAGGAGGTTTCTCTCCACCTCTCCAACCTGCTTGCCCTTCCTCCCTCACTTGGCGTTGCCTTCGCCTGTACTGCACGCAACTAGCTGACATGGAGTATATACGTCGTCCTTGAGGTCTTCCTAGAGGCCTTGAGGTCGTCCTTGACATCGTCCTCTGGGACGTAGTCCTCGATGTCTTCCTAGAAGTCGCCTTTGAGGTCGTTCTTCAGGTCGTCCTGGAGGTCGTCCCAGAGGTCGTCTTGAGACGTCGTCTTTGACGTCGTCCTCTAGGATGTCATCCTCGACGTCGTTCACAAGGTCGTCTTAGAGGACGTCCTTAAGATCGCCCTAGAGGTTGTTCTAGATGTCGTCCTTGAGGTTGTCATAGAAGTCGTACTTGAGATCGCCCTAGAGGTTGTCCTAGAGGTCGTCCTAGACGTCGTCTTTGATGTCGTCCTAGACGAATGCCATCGCAATTCATAGACAGCCAACAATAGTGGTTTCTGCAGCAATTTCTTGTAAAGCTAACGAGCAAGCCAGCAGCGCTTGCTCGTTAGCTCGCTTCAACGTGACGCAGCTCCTGTCTGACTGAAGCGGCGATAGACGCCGCTCCTGTAGCCGCGATGCCACAATCTTCGCCGGTCACCCTGCACAGCGGCCCGAGCTCGCATCCTCTGTGGTACGGGCAGTTCACGCGACTCTCAACCGCGACTCGGCGAAGCGTTAACCCCCCCCCTCCTCTCATTTTTTTGTGCGACTTACATGTAGTTCTACTGAAATTTATAGAAAATAGACCTATGCACCGGCCAACATTTTAGAGTGTATACACTTAAAAAAAAAAAAAAAACTGGAGCGTCTTCTTTTTTGCAGAACATTTGGAGAACCAATCGCTGCGATTTGTGAAGAGAGCTCGGCGAATGATGACGCCCAAAATATGTCGACAATAGAGAAAGACGAGCTGTATTGTCACATTGAGCCGTACGTTCCACGTATTTACTTCATGATCTCGGTCACAGCGCAGACCGCTTTCTGTTGGGAACGACTTTCCAGCCTGTGTCATTCTCCAAGCTCCTCCGCACAATGCAGCGATTGGCTCTTCCAACTGCTTTGCAAGGGTGTAGACGCACTGGAAAAAAAAGTCAGAATTCACTTTTGTGCAGTACAAGGAGACAGGTAGTCAATCACGGCGAACAATAGAAGGGCTTCAGCGAATTCCGAAGCTCGGAATATAATTAGACCATAAAAATGCGATGTTCGCAGGGTACAATCACCGTGACGTTTCACTCGCTCAGTGATGGACCTAATCATATTTCGTGCGTCGTCATTCGCTAAAGTCTTTCTAATGTTAGCACGTCGTTGGCTTCCTGTAAGAAAGTAAGAAACCTGTGTTGTTGTTTTTCTTTCTTTTTTTTTCGGCAAACATTACTTTTGTTTTGTTTGAAATTTCGCGGCGTCGCCGTCGGCGTAATCGCCCCGCTGAATTTGGCGAGAAATTGAATTAGTGTTGAGGTCACCTGACGTCAATTTTCCCGCTAAATCTAGCGGAGAAACTGAATTTGTTCATGGGTGACGTGACACGAAGTCACGTGACGTCATTTTTCCCGCTAAAGTCAGCGGGGAAACTGAATTGGTGTTGAAGTGACGGGACGTTAATTTTCCCGCTAAATTTAGCGGGGAAACTTAACCCGCTAAATTTAACCGGGGGATTTTCTTGCTAAATTCAGCGGGAAACATTTTCCCCGCTTAGTTTAGCTGGGTTAAGGAGGAGGAGGAGGGGAGGGTACGGAACAGAGGGGCACACAATCCCTTCCGTACCTTCCCCTCCTCCTCCTCAAGAGCTGCGCTCAAATTTCGCATTACAGAGATCTGTAAACGTCTTTCATTTTTTTTTATGCCTGCAATCGTACTATTTTTCTTCCATTTTTTTTTGTGTGTGTAACGTTTTTTTTTTTTCCACACCTTTTTTCTCGTGGCGGACTGACCAGGAGCTCGAGTTGCCAAGCGCGTCCCAAAAGAGCTTCTTCTCACCGGTGCGAGAAAGCGCGGGAACTCTCGATGGATCGATAAATTGATTCCGCCGTTGGGAAGAATGCATCTCGGTGGTGCATTCTTTCAGCCAGGTCCTCCGGGATACGCTCATCTAAGGTTGTGTTGACGCAAGTCAAAGGTAACATTATGCGTTCTGACTTCGCGGTGGCGCCGCGTGCTGATGAAATTTGAGTTCTCAGCATTCTCAAAAGTAAAGACGTACTTTAATTTAAAAAAAAAAGGTTCGAAAGCATTCTTTCGCACCTCTCTCAATTAGTCTACAATTTCGTGCCTTAGAAGAAATTTTAGAATTCGTGCTTATGGAGATTTCTGTGCAATCCGGTGCACGAGGGGAGGCTGCTGTATACAAAAAGATGTATCCAATTTGCTGAGCGCACACTTCAGAAGAAGTCCTGACTTTAAAAAGGCGAACAGATAAAGAGAAAGAAAAAAGATATCGCGAGCTGTAAACCTCAGAGCTTTTCTCTCTAAATGATTGATAAGCTATCTGCTATCTGTAGAATGTATTATAGTCACATCTTAAGAAGCGCAGCAAGGTGCGGCTGTTCACACCCCTTTCCTCGTGATTGGTTATTGGGTGTTCTTATCGGCTAAAGTCTCATTCCCATTGGCTATATAAAGCGATGCTCGGAGCTTACCATACTCTTCGTTTCTCAAACAGCAGTTAGTGACTATAGAATGCATAAAAAAAAGTAAGGAACGACAAACTACAATCTTCGCGCCGCATTAACTGCTCTTGATTGATTTAGTCGATGAGAGCACATCCGAGGAAAAACGAAAAACGCTATGACATTGCACTTTTAGCGATTGCACGTTCTGGAAATTCAACGTAGGAGATTGACTTCATTTGATACAAAATCACCAGTAGGATTGTAACTTTAGGCGCGAGACAGAAATTTTAGGCCTGCAAAACTTTATTACAAACTTACTGTACTCAGCGCGTATGTTGAAGAGGCCGTTTTAAGTTGGGTGGAAGTTTTTAATCGGAATACTGAGTATAAGGGTGACTTCGAAGCACGCTTCTCCGAATGTCGTTGGCTCAACCTGGCTACGCATCCCGATTTGCCGTCCGACCGCATTTTATATGGAAACCTGCACCGTTTTCTGTTCCATTTTGCACACTTGAGGTGCCTAAGTTTACACTGTCTTGCTTAATGTGTTTTATTGATCTATCAAAATGGTAATAATTTTTTCAGTGGGCACACGGGGCAAGTTATGCGCGCTCAATTTGGTGAATCACTGGAATACACACACCGTAGGTGAAATTATGAAATAATTCCGAACGAACTCAGGTTCTTGAACCCGACTTGCAAACCCTACCTGGAACCCACGTGGTCTTCCCAAATGTGACCCATGTCGGACTTTGTGCTACTTGGGAGGAGACCTCAGGCCTGGTTCACACTTACAGCTAATCCGCTGCCGCCGAAGCGGAGTCGGCCGCGGGAATGCACAGTGGACGCTACGCCCGGCGGCCGAATTCTTGCAGATTCGCCCGCCGATTCGCAAGTGTGAACCAGGCCTTAGACTTGCCAGCGTGTTAAGTGAATCAGCCAAGCCAATCCAGTAGTAATGGCTTTGTGGGCGGGGTCCAGAGCGGCTGGTGAACGCCACCTAACTGGCGCCTTGCATCGTAAATCTTGCACACAAAAAGAAATATTAAAAAGAAAATTAAGAAAAAAGGTTTTGAAGGTGTAAGATTCTTCAATAAGATAATTATTGAAGGGTATAAGACCCTTCGATACTGAAATATTTTCATCTTTATTTTATTTATTGTATCTTTAAGCCCGCTTTACACAGCACCGTTGTCTGACAATACGGAGCTTGCGTCCGCTTACGTCGAGGTACGACGGCAAGTCACCGGCACGTCCGTTCTTCGTATTGACGTCTTGTTGTCTTATCTCGACGTAAAAAGTACGTTACTGCTTCGCAACGTAACCAAACGGCGCTGTAAACCAGCCTTTAAGCTGGTTCGACGCGCGTGTTCTGCAGAAATGTGTACATAGAAACCGTATTTGAAATAATGAGGAGACGCCGAAATGAGTTGCAAACAGTTATTGCCTCAGGAACAATGAGCGAGCAAAAACGTCGCGCGTGTTATCCCTGCGCAGACGCGTGTTTTCCAGTCCTTCTGTCGGGACGCATCCGCTGGATGCGCTCCGTAGACTGCAGCGATTCACCCACGACGTGCTCCGTGGAAATGTAAACGTGCAGAAATTTTGTTTTCGAGCCTTTAAGTAAAGTGCCTCGGTGCTTTCCTCGACAAGTAACGACAACCTACACGTATGGCGAAGCGCATCCCAGGGGAACGAAATTGCGCCTCTCAGTTCATTCTGACACTGCACTCAAACCTCCACAACGCACTGTCGAGCAGCAGAAGGTGCAGCGAGAAATGTCGCTACTTGTGAAAAGCGCCAAGTACGCTTTTATTTTTTATCACAGTTATAGCTTAAGAAACATAAAACACCGGGCATGGTTCATTATCTTCTTCAATATTACTTGATGTGTTGTTCTTCTGTGTTCTTTTCTGCTAATGCCACTTTCTGACTTGCTGAGGCGCGATGACAGAGACCTTTCGTAGAACGTTCGCAAAAGCTTTACGTTGCTAACGGGGCCTATGCCAACCTACAGATTGTCTCAAATAGCGGCCAGGCTCTTTAAATCGACCGCTAAATTTTTTTCTAACCTATCGAGCTACAATTTTGTGCAGCGTTGCCCACAGTTGGTGCAGTTTTTCAAAACAATTTGCAAAGACAGAACTTACTTGAGAAAAAAGTCAAAATATAAAAAGTCTTAACTCCTATTAAAACGCAACGAAGCCATCGGTCTTCAAACAATATGTCGCAGGCCTATTGTTTAAAGACTGGTGGTGTGTATGTAGGCGTTGTAAATGGAAATTAGGAGGGAAAGAGAGAGCCGTTTGTGTACGCGCACAGGGCACATTTGTCACTGGCTCAGCACCGGTGGGTTCGCTGCGTTTCCATGGGAGTTAAGCATTTTTTTTCCATTTTTACTTTTTCCTCGGGTAAATTCGCTCTTTGCAAATTTTATAGAAAAAATGCACCCCCTGTGGGCAACGCTGCACAAAATCGTAGCGCGACAGGTTAGGAAACCGATTTTTGCGGTCGATTGAAAGAGCCTGGCCACTATTTGA
The DNA here is from genome assembly GCA_037355805.1 of Ixodes ricinus. Classification (NCBI taxonomy): domain Eukaryota; kingdom Metazoa; phylum Arthropoda; class Arachnida; order Ixodida; family Ixodidae; genus Ixodes; species Ixodes ricinus. The sequence goes on from JAZHYW010015312.1 coordinate 26,361, forward strand.
AACACGCTGTATACTCCGTTTCACTTGAGTTCGACAATAGCCAACGCTGTGATCTCACGGAGCCAATAAAACGGCATCAAAAATGCATCGTCACAACGCTTTGTGGGTATGCCATTACCGGCTAGACCAACCACTCACCGAAAAAAGCGCAGGATCCGGCGCATTCGTTGTCCACGACTGGTCAAGTCGGTCATATCAAACGCACAAATGCGACAAGAGCCGTAACGATGCATTTGTGATGTGCTACTTGATTGGCTCCGACGGATCGTCTGCTGCGGTCCGACTTGAAGTGAACCAGAGCTGAGAGCTCGGTGCCGTCACGCTGAGCGCGGATCGAGTCGGGCGCAATCCGCGGCTTACGATCTGTGCCCTCGGGCCCCGCAGCTGTCCGGGCTGGCCCTGATCGGCCTGGGCGCGTACCTGCTGATCGACGAGCACCGGTCCACGCTGTTCCGGCTGTTCCGCGTGGACGACAACTACGCGCTGCCGCAGTACCTGGCCTTCGCCCTGGTGGGCACGGGCCTGCTCGTCCTGCTCATCGGCTTCTTCGGCTGCTGCGGGGCCATCAAGGAGAGCCGCTGCCTGCTGGGCACCTACTTTGCCTTCCTCTTCGTCATCCTCGCCTGCGAGCTGGCCATCGGGGTCTTCGCCGTCATCTTCCAGGACAAGGTCTATTTCATTCCTTTATTCTATTTCAACGCGCTATCCATCTCTTATACGGGACCAAGATAGGAGGCATATGTGTAACAGCCCAACAATCACACTCCGCGCTGCTGCCCTGCACAGAAACATGCACGTACATAAATCAAACGGGTGCGATGCCCGCAATATTAACGCGACAAACACAGTCCTTGCCGCTATTAAACGTTAAGAAATAAGATATGCGAATTCCTCCCGGCTACGTGCACTTACAACATTTTCTGGTAATTGGTTCCAATCCCTCGCTGTCTGCAAAAAGGAGTATCTAAGGCAATCCTTACTAAACCTTCTTTCTTTCGCGTGCCTTCCGTGCTTATATTCCTCCACATTTGCGACATCTCTTCATTTATATATTGGTGCTTGTCAACAAAGACCAAGTTGTTAATAATGGTGTAAAAACAAATTTAACCTGTCTTTTTGTTTTCTGTGGAGTTGGAGCATCGGTAAATTGGGTCTG
>JAZHYW010015313.1:0-34146 GCA_037355805.1 Ixodes ricinus
TACTTGAAGCAGTACTTTAAGTGCAATGTACTTGATGTAGTTCCCAACACTGGTTCGATGTCACTGACCTTCCAATTTTTCTGCCAAAAAATGAAAAATTTTAGCTGTCATTAAGCTTTTTTATGAAATTTACATCTCAAGCTAGCATATCCCCACTTTTCTTTCCCACTTTTCTTTTTTAATTTTTCTTGCTACCGAAAATTGCTTTTCACTAAAGTGAATTCCGCCATTCGCTGAAACGTCGTTCGATAAACCCCTTCCGAAATTCAGTCTGACCATTTTGATCGCTGTCATCATCCGAGCGTATGGCATCTGTCGCAGGCTAATAGTAGTGGCCTTCTGATGGCTGAGGAAGAAAGAAGTTGAAGACATCCATTGAAGCTGTTAACACGAAGACTGTGCATCCTAAATGTTAGTGCAATGCAACACACAAATTGGATACAAGCACTGCATCAGCATTCATTTTGATTGTGCACCCAATCAATCAGCACGCACTTGACTCACGAGTACCCAGATGTGGCGAAGTTTGTCGAGGGCTTTACTCACGTAAGCGCTTCATACGCACCGGTAGCTTCGTTGTCACCGTCAAAAATGAAGACTCGAGAAGGAACTGCATGGCGAAAACCATAACTGCCTGCCGTTGATGCACGAGAGGCAACGGTGCCCGATGACACACCTCATCCTTACTGCCGTTTAGGACACCAAAAACTAGACTGATATTTGAGTTGCTGAATGGCACTGAACTTTGGTAAGGGTCTATTAAAGGGATACTGACAGGGTATTTATGCTTGTTGAGGTTTTTAGTTGTGCGTGACATATGAGAGCCCAACTACCCAGAACAGAATTTGCGGCTCGAAATTCGGTTTCTTTCCGCCCGAAAACCGCCGATTGAGAACTGGCCGGTTTGAGTCGCGCTCACTCTCTTCTTCGTGGTCACGGGCCGTTTCTGAGGTATCAATGCGACCACCAAATTTAATCAAAGTCGTGGGTCATTGAAGGCACACAGTCAATACTAAAAATAGAAAAAATATAAAACCCATTCTTTGTGGCTTCCGAAAAGCTGCTAATACGTTGATTGAAAAAAAAGGTAGCACAGACAACCGGAAGCATTCTGTGCGTTCACTGCATAATTCTCAACATGGCGTCGTTTCGCGTATCGTGGGACTAACGGATGGCAGCGGACGACGGGCGTTGGACCTCTTCTTCAGAACTGTCGTTGACGGTACCGGCGAATTTCGTCTTCCTTCGAAAGAGAAATTTTGGACCGATCAAAAGAACTGATATTCATCCCGTACGACACGCCCGACCAGCAAGCCGATTGCACGAAGACGTCGCCGAGCCGTCGTCCCTTTTTGTGGCTGAAGACATCGCTCGCTCAAACGTCAAGCACGAAGTGCCCTACTTCGAGTTGAATACGCACGCGTACTGGTTTCTTTATGAGGTGCGAATGTGGCCTATGCGTGGTGCTGCCCGATTTCGAGCCGGGAGTGCACGTATGGAAGGGAAATCGGCAGCAAACTTCCGACATACAGTCTACCCGCTGCATTCTAACTACGCATGATAGGTTCCTTCAGTAGCGCAGTGGAAAGACGTCCGCTTCACACGCAGCGGGCACGGGTCCGATCTCTGGTGTAGGTGTATCTTTCTTTTTTTTTGTCAAGCATTTTGCGATGTTTTTATATTTCTTTTTTTACAATTATCACAGAAAAAAAAACAATTGTTGTGGACGATACGTCGCAGAACTAAATGGTATGGGATTCCTTTTGACACCTGCGAACTCAATGTAGACGCTTTCCACAAAATGCGAGGAGCATATGAATCGGGTAGCATCTGCTTTCCGAGCTTCGCGTAACTGTTCTACTGGAATTGCAGCCAGCCATTGATCCCGACCCGTTGATCTTTCGGAAACTTGTGCACTCTGCCGCACAATGCCACTTTCAGATGCAAGACATGTGGAGGCAACTCTTCACGCACACATCTTGGGAGTATTCTTTTCCGGAGCCGATCTTGGAAATTCACCACGGCACTCGGGCACTCACTACTAATTGCCAACACTTAAATGTACAAAACAACTCATCTTGAAGTACAGAACAGCGAGCGGAACAAACATAGCTGCAAAGGAATAGTGCAACGAACAAACAAATTTCGTCTGCTACCTGCTGCTGCTGCTGCAAAAAAAAAAAAAAAAGAAATTCCGCACGGTTGGGTGTAGTTACGTGACTTCCGCCACTCTCACTATCCTCTCCACTTCTGCGTGCAGTGCAGGAGTTTCGGTTTCGGTTTCGAGCAGTTGCGTTTTTTGGCTTTATGAAAAAAATACGCGACTCTGTAGCAAAATATTAATTGTGTAGTATTCCAGGCACCATATTAAACCGCCTGACAAAAAGGAAAAAAAATTTTTGGGGGTGTCAGTGTCCCTTTAACACAGAACATGTCAAAGGGCCAGAATCCCTCAGGAAAGTGTGACGGAACAGCACGGAAATTGTTTCGCAGTGTTGGGAACTACTTTAAGCATGTTGTACTTAAAGTACTACTACTTAATGTAGGTTTAGAAACTTGTGCTTTACTGGAAGTACATTGCCTGAGTATGTACTTGTACTTTAGTTAAAGATTTTTTTTTCTGATATTTTTTAAGGAAGCATACAACTCCCGACTCTAAAGTACATTACTGAAATTTGATCTTGTTAAATTTGTACCGCAAAATGATTCTTTGTCAACAAATAAACACCTTATATGTTGATTGTGTTAGATAGTTTTTAGAGCGCAGCTCTTAGGCGCCCGTTTCCGGCTTGAGCGGCGTCGGCGTCGCCGTTGGCGTTGCCGTCGGTGTAACCGCGCGGTGCATGTTGGGACATGTCCCATAACCGTGCGGGTGCATGTTGGGACATGTCCATAACCGCGAGGTGCATGTTGGGACATGTCGCGGGCCGTGACCCCCTCACGACATGTTGGGACATGTCGGGGGGGTGTCACATGACCTGAAGGTCACGTGCCCCCCCCCCCCCCCAGGTCGCGTGACCTCCCCCCCGAGGTCATGTCCCCTCGAGGGTCACGTGACCCCCCCCTCCCCCGGGGTCTCGTGACCCCACCCCCCAGAGGAGAAGGAGGGTATACCCTCCCCAGGGTACCCTTCCCTCCTCCTCCTCAAGAGCTGCACTCCAAGTCGGCGTTACAGGGAGTTGTGAACGGCTTTCACTTTTTAACGAGAGTAAAACAACTACTCTGTGACCACTTGAGTTTATCCAGTATTCACCGCCATTTCTGAAAATAACTGAAGCAACCCGCGATTACCCCTGGAGCAATGCATGGCAGTTAAAGAAAGCACTGTATAAGGGAATGAAAGAGCATCATGAAAGATTTTGTTAAAAGGTACTTGTACTTTACTTTGAAAGTACATTGTATTTATAGTACTTTTCCTCAATTACATTGTGCTCCGCTGTACTTTATGTACTTTAATCAAAGTCCATAACCTCTCAATTTACTTTGTACTTTATTTCAAGTACTTTTAGATATACCAGGAGTTCCCGAGAAAAGAGAGCAGTGTTTTCTGCTCGGGTAAATAAACTGTGCATTGCAGAAAGCCCAATCTCTGTGAGAATGGGACGCTAGCAGTTCGGACAGAACACGAAAGTTTGGGAACATAGCGTTACCTAAATAAAAAAAATAACTGAAAAAAAAAATCTTTATGAGCCAATGTTTACCTAAAGCCTAATATTCTCAAAAGAATTGACACTGTGGGGACCTATTTCACTGAAGAAAAGCTTGCCAGCGAGAGGATATTGTTTTCTTTCATGCTGACAATTTTTTTTTTCACTGAAACATATGCTACAGGCACCCATAGTGTCATTTCTTGTTTTGACAATATTAAGCTTAGCTGGACGTCGGCTCATAAAGAAATTTAGTCTTTCTTGATTAACTTTTGATCCAGGTAACGTTATGTTCTAAAACTTTTGAGTTCTGTCCCAACCACTGGTGTCATATTCTCACAGGGTTGGAGCTCTCTGCGATGCATAGTTTATTTACCCGGGCCGAAACACACAATTCTCTTTTCTTGAGAACACCCTGTACTTTACCCAATGCTGGCATTATGAAATCTGTAACACATACTTGGAGAAGACAATGTGTATAAAAGAGTGGTAAATTGGGAACAAAGAATGGAATTCAAATGCGCTCCATGGGGAATCGACCCAATGACCCCACGATTGGTAGGCTCGACATGATACCACTGCGCCAAATGGCGAGTGCAGACGAAAAGCTAGCTGTTTTTGTCTCTATCACGGTAGTCTTTACTAACTGTTCGAACGGCGATTGTTGGACGCCGGCGTTCAGCATTCGCGGTCAGTGTTCGGCTTTGGCCGTTCACATTCAAACAGATTGAAGGTGGACTAAAGACGTTTTTGAGGTCGTCTATTGATAACTCATTCTACAAGATATTAGCATCCCAGGTATCAAAAAATTATGCTCATGCGACGTCAGTTCCTCTACTAAAAATGTAATCCAATTTCATGCCACACCCTTTCTGAGTGGAAAAATCTGGAGTACAGAATTCAGCGGTGGCGCTGGCTGTGTAACGACGGGCGCGTGCCAGCCCATTGCAAGCAGAGGCGCCTCCACGTCTTTAGTGCACCTTTAAGGGAAGAAACGAGGAATCCAAGACGTGCTCACCGATCACATAAGGAAGGACAGAGTTTGGAATAAAAGAACATGTTATAATAAAAAAAAATCAAAAAAACTCCAGTATCCACCAGAAACCCTGAAGAATGCCGCAGAAACATATTCTGCGTATGCCGACCTTATCAGAAGGATCAAGAATAATCGTGTATTTCTAATTTTTCATTGCCTCTCGTGGCCGGAGCTTTGCTCGTGGTGATCGTTTGTTTTTGTCTCGCAGACGCTCAAGTACTGGGCCATGTTCTCCTCGCCGTTTGTGGTCTTCTATGTGATTGGCCTGGTGCTCGACAGCCAGGAAACCCATCTAGTCAAGTTTGGCCTCCTCTTCATAATGGGCTGCGTCACTGCCTTCCTGTCCAGGTACTTTTTCTCTATCCTTAAAGCTCCAGCGGTTTTCTACCTACCAAAACTAAACACGTTCTTGGAATATACCATACGCCTTTACTTTTTCCGGCACGCTATTTATTTTATTTAAATTCAATTATGCTATCGAGAAAATAGAAAATGAAAGTGATGCCACAACCAGCATTTCAATTTTCTCGCACTCTCCATTGAAGTGACGCCACACGTTATGTAACTTGCAAATCGAGCAAGCGGTCTAGAAAACACGGTATATTTTGCTCCTGTTTTATTGTTTTGCTGGCGTGAGCTTAACCAGCATTCATTCTACATCATCATACTTCTTGTAACCAATCGGGAACAAGCTGTACTGCCCTCATATTTCCCCGTATTACAACATTTGACGTCACGTTTTCAGAGTTGCCAGTAAAGAGTCTTGGCGCCTCAGACCGAACTGGAAGGTTCAATAACTTTGTGAAGAAGCATTATTGTGATTTGTAATATGGGTTGCCAGTTCAGGTGTGTCTATCACTGTGTTGAACCAGTATTGCAGCAAATCAGGGACAATCAAAATTTCTCCTCTTCTTCATTCCACTGTTTTCATGATAACGGGTAATTTCACATTGAGTGGTACTGGCAAATGACTACATTATATGTTTGCTGAAAAGTTGGATATTTTTCGTGCACACTTGCTTTACACAATGATCACAAAACCGATACTTTGGATCGGTGCTGCGAAATGGAGCAATCACGTGGCAGATGAGGAGATCAGCCTTACATTTTGACCTGTTGCTACATGCTTTCAAAGCTGTACCAACAGGTCATGCTTTCGAGGCACAGATGATGACGGCAGCTAGCGTTGGAGGGCTCCCCCTATCTTCTCCGTATGAACAAGTTCTGACATCAGCACTAGTTTCAACAAAAGCCACCAGTCAAGCGCTCCTTAAAAAAAAAACTGCTTGCGTGGAGCTATTTAGTGCCTGCACGAGTGTTTCACACACATATTCAATGTACAACGGTATTGTCAAGTATGACTGAAGTATTTTGATGAGCAGTTCTTGGGCCCCTGAATTGGCTCAACACACTTTATGCAACGCAATTATTTCTTATTACTCTTGGGCGGGCAGTTCTTGGGCCTGTACGTTGATCCTGTACTGGGAAGTTCTCTAGTACAGGGTCGACCTATATTTGCATAAGCATAGGGTAGTATGTCTAGAATGAAATTTCGCCCACAATGTGCGAAGAAACGGAAGCGATAGCTGTAGCACGGTCGCGCAATGCGGGTGGATTGGTGCCATCACATACCCGAGGATGGAGGTGCAACTTGGTTAATTTTCAAAGCCGTCATGGTTGGTGTTGTTGATGCCATTGATGATTGCCAACAGTGACCCGTGAAGTAAGTGGATAAGCGCGATGGGAGTTTCTGAAACCATCGAACATTACGGATAGCAACTGGATACTGCCAAAGTGGAATTTCGCATTACGTGAGTAATATTTGAAAACAAGTCTTTCAAGTAGACGACGCGAAGATTCTCCTTTTGTTGCGCCATTCTTGGCGGGACGTGAGGGCTGCCCTCTTCACTGTTTTCGCGCGGCATGGCCGACGGGAAGTCCCGACTTCCCTCTCCTTGTGGCAAAAGGGAAGAGAAAAATAATTTTTCCGTTCTTTGCGAAATTTTTGCAAAGTGTCGCCTGTAAAGCTTTCGCTTTGAAACTAAGCGGTTTGTCGTGTCTCATCTGCTGCGCAGGTTTCTCTTTGACGAGCGGGTGATGAACGTGCTCCCTATGTCTGTGTACATGGCCACCAAGTTCTGGATGTACGTCACCTGGATCACCGACTTGTGGTCCTGTATCCTTTTTTCCAAGTTTCCAAGTTAAAGGTTTTGCCATTTTCTTCCAGAATTGAAGGTGTGCAAACTCGCTCACTGTGTCAAAAGCATGGCAGGCTTTTGTTTTTTTTTCTTGGAGAGGGAAGTATCTTGAATTAGCCTTGGTCAGAGGCTACAAAAGTAGTGCACATACACGAGACGAAAGATCATAAGGGCTCGGTTCGGGTTGCATTGAATAAGTGAATCTGGCAACAGGTGTGTTGCATAATTTTATTTACATCTATCAACTCATTAAACAGTAAAGAAAAAAGAATTGGCTGCATGTTTGGTGATTTTGTCAAACCTGTTTAAATGCAGTAGCTTTGTAGCATGGGTGGTGCTCTTAGTTCAGGTGGTGCCTACGCCAGGATTTTGTATGGAAACAGGTTACGTCGCACCATTTTCTCTGACACTGCGTGTGCTTCCCTTCAGCACCACACAGACACAAAGTCTGCGCCGAATTTTTCGGGTCACTAAGAGAGGGGAAGCGTGCTTTCTTGCCCTTTTCACTTCTTGTTCCGCGCGCTCTTTCTTCACTACCTGTTTCTGCTCCTCTCTTTCTTACCCTTTCCACCCCTCTACACTCCATGTGCTTTCTTACACCACCTGGCTCTGCTCCTCCCGTTCCTGTGTGCTGGGTCCGTAGCTCAGTCAGCAGCACACTCGGCTTCCACACCGATGACTGGGGTTCGATCCCTGGCGCCGGTTGCCGTTTTAATACAGAACATTTTATATGGCAGTCATACGGCAGTCGACAGGCTGACTGCCAGTGCCGGCGCAGCGCTTGTCTCCACATTAGTGCCCGCCAAACCTCTTCCTGGAGTGCCTCCGTGTTGCTCCCGACGGAGATGAAGCATAGCGTGTTAAGATATACAGTGTGGCTCTGCTCCATGAAACTAGCATGCTCCAGGCTTTCCCAGAGAAAGAGTGCAAAGAGTGACAGAAAGGCGGAGGAAAATGAAAGCAGGCTCCTTTGCCCCAAGGGGTTGAGGTAGTGCCGGGTGTTTGGAACTTTTGCCGCAAGGAGTTGAGGTATTGCTGAGTGTTTGGCTCTTTCGCCGCGAGCTGGTGCCAAGGCTCTGCTCGGCGCTGCCACGTTCAAGTTCTGTTTTCCGCACGCTCCGTCTACTTCGTCTCAAACTGCAACAGTCTATGAGAAAGTCGCATTTACACTGCAACCGCAGAAGATGGCACCCGCGGAGCACTCATGCGCTCACCTTGCACAACCCAGGGCCGCTTCGTGCCATCCAGTCTCCGCATGTGTACGCAGTTTCTCCACGCTAACACATCACATTCTGTGTTACCACTGCCTTGGCCGCGCTAGTACGGCAAAGGGGCGACATTTTTTTCCAAGATCGTTGAGCGGTTACGGACTGACCGACCAACACATTTTCTGCTTATGCAACTCCCGAAGTCGGTTGAACCTATAAAGCTACTGCTTCAAAAAAAGAAACAAGCTAGAGTAAGCAAAGCAGTATTTCGGTTGGGTACAGTAGTGATAATGAAAGTGATAACATAAGTAACAAACAAAATGAGAACACACACACAAAAAAAAGAACTATCAAACTGGTGCTACAGTGATGCAGTGAAATACTAGTCAGGGTCAGCACTTATGTAATTGCTCCCGCTGACCTTTAAATAGTATGGCATACCAGTGAACGTAAGCTTGCATGATATTCTTGCCCCCTACCCGTCCCATGAAAAAGTGCCACCCTTGGGGCAACGTTTGTGGGTAAGGAGCGCTTTGAATGTGTGAGCCTTGACGACAGGTTTCAAAGACGTGGGTGGCTTCTGGGCAAATGCGGGCTTTGCGGTCTCCTCGGTGCCGCTTTTCTACTCCTTCTACAAATCCTGGAGGTCTGATCCAGGCATCATTAGTGCCAACACTCAGCAGAAGTACCGGGTGAGCTGCCATTTATTCATTAAACCGATGCATGCGGCGCGACACTGTTAGAGCTTGACATCGGCACTCTTAAATACGGTGACATTTCTTTTGGCAGCCCCGAATCGCTGGTGAATGCGAGTACCGTAAAATCTCGCATCGACGTTTGTGCCGTAAAATCCGTGACGTAAAAATTCCGAAACATCGCCCACTCCCAGATCCCTGGCAGACACGGATCGCGTGATGTCCGACAGAATCGCATCAGCCACGCGATCTTCGGCCCCAGTATTTGGGACAAGCGCGTTCCCAGTGGGTTTCCTCATGTTTATTGATCCGCGACACCTGAATCTGCTGCACCCGCGATCTGCAATATCTGTTCCCGTGACACGCAAGCTCTCAGCTGGTTCCCGCATATTTTTTTGTCAGCGATCTGCGCATGCGATATCGATTCCAGTGTTACGCAAGTTTGTAGCAGTTTCCCCGCTTGTTTATCGCGCCGCAAAGAGTGAATTTGCTGTGTCCACATTCTGCGGTATCCGTTCTCATGACAAGGGAGTTTGTAGCAAATTCTCGCGTGTTCTTCACACTGCAGAATCCGAATTTGCGGTGTCCGCGATCTGCAGTATCAGTTCCAGGGGCCCCTGTGTTTATCGCTGATTCTTTATAAAATCTTGCTCTGGCGTCTCCAAACATGGCCTATCCCAAATTTTTAACCATTCATCTCTTCATTTTGGGCGCGCATTCTTACTGGATTTTACGAGATCTCTCCCGGCGGCTAGAATCCCCGCAAGAAGGATTTTCTGATCACATGGCCGGCTTCGTGGGGACAAGGTACCCATAAAAAAACTACTTGTCGGCTATTCTCTGGTGCATTGTTGAGGCTAGCGTAGCTTCCACAGGGCTGTAGCTCAGCACTGCTGCGAGAACATCTGAGTCTTGCGTCTTGCTTTCATGCGTTCTCGTGCAACGGAGATGCCAAACAGAGCAACGCGCTTGCACAAAGAGCTTTGACAGCTTAGAGCACTGTGGACGCCCGCGCCAGTCTCGACTATGCAGCACAAAATAGTTTACGCCGAGACAGCGAAAGGCTGCGGTAATTCTGCCCTCGCTTCGATGATTCAGATCTGATTCCACTCGAAGAAAAAGTGGGAAGAGGCTCGAAATGTAAGTTAAATTAACCGCATTTGTGTTCTTTAGGAGCCACATGAAGAAGAGGAAAAGAATAAAAGAAAAAAATCATGAGCCATTCCACTCTATGAAGGTAGAGGACCAGCGAAGCTGTTTAGCACATGACACAGACATGACACAGAATTTTGAACAAAGATACAAACTATTGCCGCCCAGAGGAGCCGGAGGAAACTAACACCCACGACGGGACTGTCACCTTGGGAGAGCGGAAGGAAAGAAAACTAGGCATGGAAGCGCTTGGAACGATGACAAAGAGAGGATGGTGCGAGCATAGACGTGGCCGACGCGGGTTGCACAGCGGCAAATCTTTGAAAAACCTTTCTTATCTACCTAAGAGTCTACTGATCTTGAAACTGGTGCTTAATGATAACTAATCTACTGAAAATGCATATCCAAGTGGTGAGCCGTATAAGCTTTTGCATAGAATGAAGCAATTTTGCATCAAATTTGGGGTCTGAGGTTTTGTTGACGCTACACGAAAAACCCCTGGAACCGTAGCCATAAACAGCTTCACTGTAAAACAACAAGCAAGGCTTGCATCTTCCAAGTGGAACCGGCTGGAATGCTAAATGCTCTCTGCCCTCCGAGTGGGTCATGTGACCAGAAAGTGCCTCTCGTGGCTACTTTAGACGCCGGGAGAGATAGCCGCATTAATGAGAAAATCGCTTCCTGGAAGCGTTCAAATTCTATCATAGACCCCTTTAGAAAGCGTGCCTTTTGTCAGAAGCTGTGGATTATCTACACATTGGCATACAAAAGCGCGAACTCCTTGCATTCAATTTCATCTCGGCTGCGCAAGCCCTCGTGCGGCGATAGCACAAGTCGAAGCTACCCACTTGCATGTTCCACGGTGTCGGTTGGGGAAAGAAATGTTGTCGTGTTTAGTACCGTATTTACTCGCACAATGAACGCACTCGCGTAATGAACGCACCCCCAAGTCGGCTCTCAAAATTTCGACTTTTTTTCCCTCGCGTAATAAACGCACCCTCAACTCGGACGTCAAAATTTTGACCCCCTCCCCCCACGCGCGCGAAATGAACGCACTTTTCTATCCTGGTGCAGCGAGGTCGCGAATGCATGGGCAGCGTGAGCGAACAAAACGCCTTGTAAAAGGCGTTAAAAAAATAAAAAAGATCCAACGGAAGCAAAAAAAAACATTAAAAAGAGCTCTTTTTTTTTTTTTGCACAGCGCAGTCTGGATTTTGGGTCGCGCGCCGTGCGCAAAGAGTTAAGAAAGAGAAGCGGAGAAGCCCTCGCCTAAGCAAAGCGAAACGAAACAGCTTGCGAAAGGCGGCAAAAAAAAAAAAAAACAATCCACGGAACCTAGAAAAAAAAAAAAAAAGAGGAACTTTTTTTTTTTATTTTGCACAGCGCAGTTTGGTTTCGGGGTCGCGTCGCGCAAGAAGATAGGAAAGAGAAGCGGTGAAGCCCTCGCCAAAGCAAAGCGAAACAGCTTGCGAAAGACGGCAAACAAAAAAAAAAACAATCCACGGATTTAAGAGAAAAGAAAAAAACATAAAGAGCTTTCTTTTTCTTTTTTTGCACAACGCAGTTTGGTTCCAGGGTCGCGCGCCGCGCGCAAGGAGATAAGAAAGAAAAGCGGAGAAGCCCTCGCCTAAGCAAAGCGCACATAAGGAAGGATCCTGCCCTCGCCTCCTCCTCGCACTTTGGAAAGAGAAGCGAGGAGCCCTCGAAATGAACGCACTTTTCTATCCTGGTGCAGCGAGGTCGCGAATGCATGGGCAGGGTGGGCAAACAAAACAACTTGCGAAAGGCGGGGAAAAAACAAACAAAAGAAACACGGAAGCAAGAAAAAAAACATTGAGAGGAGCATTTTTTTTTTGCGCATCGCAGTTTGGTTTTGGAGTTGCCGCGCCGCGCAAAGAGATAAGAAGTTACGTCGATTTTTGCGGGATAAAAGGTCCGTTCATTGTGCCAGTAAATAAGGACGCAAAATTTTACCTCGCGTAATGAACGCACCCCCAACTTTGCCTCGATTTTTCGGGAAAAAAGTGCGTTCATTCTGCGAGTAAATACGGTAACCGTCGCCTCGCGGAGTCTTCTCCTCGGCACAGCTGATGAGTGTTAGACGTTCAGTTTTGAGTTCTTGCCCTCAATTCCCCTTGGGGGATGTTTGGAATTTTGTCGTCTTTCTGTCGTCTTCTCGGTTTGTCCACTTATCACTTTCCCGCACATGCGTGTTTGTTTCGTGTCACAGATATGAATTTTCCCGTGGTGGGGGGGGCTGGCAAATGGCTACACATTTAAAAGTGCCGTCACACAAGTCACAGTGGCTTTAGCCAATACCACCCGGAAGATGTGGCCTGCTCATTACGTCATCGTTAGCGGCAGACGCAAGGGTGGACCAAACCGCAGGAATACGTGGGTATGCTTGTTTCGGAGGGGCTTTGGGGGGGGGGGGCACTTTTAGAAATTGTTTAGGGCGTCAAAACGTTAGGTCCGCTGTCCGGCAGACGCATGCGCCTCGTTGTCGCTGCGTGCTAGCTTCGCATTTAGTTTCGGGACGCTGCAAGACACGCTCGCAGCAATGGGCGTATGAGCTAGGTGGTGCTGCATGGATCCACCAGCGATGACATTAAAGGAGGAAAGGCACGCAGCCCCCGCCTGCTAGGTGGTACTGCTCCGGCTCGGCGCTGACGCATGATGCCTCCGTTGCCACACCCATCGCAGACGATAGTGGAGCTGGCGGAGCGCGGACGGCTTCGACCCGGCGCTGTTCTGCAGCACCTGCCTGGTGAGGCGCCCCATGCGGTCCAAGCACTGCTCCGTCTGCAACCACTGCGTGGCGCGCTTCGACCACCACTGCCCCTGGGTCGGCAACTGCGTCGGTGAGCACGCTTCTACTCAATGAACAATTATCAAAAATAATAATAATATTTTATTGTTCCATGTTTTCATTACAAAAGTCGAGTCTGTCAAAGCCTGTAAGGCTCGTATGAGGTGGGTTGGCAGCTGCAATAAATATAACTTCTACCAAAATCTGCACTTAAGCAAAAAAGACACACGAAGGCACATGACAAGCAACAAAGGCACTAACAAAGACACACGATGACGGCACAAGCACCTTGTATCGTCGTTGTCTTTACTCTTTGGTGCTTTTAGTGTGTAGTGAACCAACTAGCCCAGCTCACCATCTTGTTGCACTACTAATACACCTTTTGCCGAATTACCCAAGTATCAAAGAGTGTGTCAAGGCTGTAGGTACAAGCACTGCACATGCTGGCACCTGTAGTAACTATTCTAAAGCAAAATCTAAAACAAAAACTTTCAGCCTTTCCTTTCTGGTGAAGAAGGAAAACCAGCGAAGCTGTACTATGGTGGGACAGCCTGAAGGACGCTGCCTAGAGGACGACGTCTAGGACGACCTCAACCCAGCTGAAAATTCCCATTAAATCCAATTGGAATTCCAACTGGTTTTAACTGGAACCAATTGGTTTTAGTGGGTTTTAACTGGAACCACACTGGCCAATGGGTCTCACCAATTGGAATTATTTTTCCAGTTGGAACTTGAATAAGTTCCCAATGGTTCCCATTGGCAGTGACCAATTGGTTTTCCAAAAACCAATTGGTACCAATAAGTCACCAATTGGTACCAATAAGAAAATTCCAATTGGAACTTAATGGGAATTTTCAACTGGGAAGGACAACGTCTAGGACGACCTCAAGGACGACTTCTAGGATGACCTCGAGGACAAGTCTGGGATGACCTCAAGGATGACTTCTAAGACGAAACCAAACGACCTCAAGGACGACGTCTAGGCTGACCTCAAGGACAGCTTCTAAGACGATGCCTAGAGAAACTCGGCTTTTCCACTGTGGTGGAAACCAGAGTGGAAAAGCTGGAAAGGTTGCCGCCATCTATGAGCGACAGCGGCAACCAGACAACTGGCATGTTGGTGGTCTGGTTGCCGCCGTCGCTCATAGATGGTGGTAGCTGTCCAGAGTCTTGTGTCAACATTTATTTGGGTGACGGACATGAAACTGTGGAAACTAGCCCTTAACAGCTCCGCTGTAAAAGGCATTTCGCACGTTCATTCCTGAATGCTTTATTTTGGTTGTTTACTTTTAATCCTGTACAGAGAAGGCGAGCGCATGCAGCGCATGTAGCTACATTCCCAGCATCCTTTTGATTCCTGGGTAGCGTGCAATGTCTGGTATATGTAGTAATCTAACTAGTAGTATAACAAAAGTATGAACTTTATTGTCACTGTGGTGAAAATATTATGAGATACTCTTTTTAAAGTGCATACAATTTATAGAAATATTGACAATATGCTGTCGTCACAGCACGACATGAAATTGCACCGCATCAAAAAGGGGGGTGTTCCAAGATGGCCGCTCACACTGTCGCCTTGTGCTCTCTCTCCCCTCGGCGCAGGATCTGGCAACCACGTCTACTTCGTTAACTACCTATTCTTCCTGCTCGTCATGCTATGTTGGGCCTGGTTCGGCTGTTTTGCATGTAAGTTTTCTGTCCTCGTTAGTTGCGAAATAATAATGATGTGTTTTATTTTGTAAAACAATAAGAACAGCCTTAACCAGTAGTAGACACCTTACTACGCCTGGAATGCCGTGACCAAACGCTTTATACAAAGTAATTAAGCGTGATGCATGCGAGCGCACATCGCTTTATGGCAAGCTATAGAGGATTTTCAATCCTGTGAGGATGCAGTCTCATGACAGATGGCATGGGCCATTGCATCTATGCCACGCGTCATACGACTGTGATCAGCCAAAATGTTGTTACGTTTTGATGGACTGTCCAAAAAGAGTTTAGGTATTGAAAATTTTTAGTTCTGAGAAAGCGGCTGTGACCTAGCCGGCATTTCTAAGTTCTTCCTCTTCATCTTTATACTTCTACTTGGTGCATGTCATAAGGAAGAATCAAATCTGTTTTGATGACGGCAATTTCTCCTTGCAGAGAGGTCATCATCTTATGTCAATCTAGTATTGTAGCGATGTTCAGCAGCTGCTTTTATTTTGAAGACGAAAAGGAATTTGCATGGAGTCTTAAGCTACGAATTTCCTGCGTTACGAGGGGAGCCTTCTGGAATCCACAAAAACTACACTGTTGAAACATTAGGAGCTAGGCGACACCTTCGTCGCTTCATGGAGACTGGTTGGAATATTACTGCACAGTTGAACAGTCAGTCTTTGTAGTAATACTTCAGATATTCTATTTATACTTTTATTTTTTATGTGCAGTTTTTTCTCGTCTTATTTTTGCGAGAAGTAAACATTGTAGAAGTCAAAGATAGTCTAAACTCATTACAACAGACCTGGTTACAACAGACATTTGGATATAACATACCGATTTGTGAAGTTTGGTTGATTTTCCTCTATGCACCATTGACTCTACTTCATATCTACAAAGAACATACTCCTTCTACAACAGACCGAAATCTTGGCCAAAATCAAGGTCTGTCATAACGAGCTTAGACTGTATAGCACAGAAAATAATTTTTCGAGCTTGGACACGAAAACTTCAAAACATTCTTAATTTCAAATCAGGGCAAGTTAAATCTCTAAAAGTACTCTCTAAATTAATTTAAAAATGTAGAGAGTGCTGATCATTAATTCTATACTCTAATCAGCCTATTTTATTTTATTACTGCTTTCAATTTGAGAGTACTCTCTAAATTAATTTAAAATTAAGAGCGCTAGCCATGAGTCCTTATGTCTTTTTCCGTTTTTCTTTTTAAATTAGAGCTTTTAATTTACAGGAACAAAAAAACTGTGTATAATACACCAGTATGTTTACACTATTATATTTTATGCCCCTTACCAGTATTAAGTGCTTACCAAGACTGCTTTGCTAAGAAAACAAAATTGTTTTAAAGGGATACTACAACAAAATTTCGACGCTTAATTCTTGGTCTATTCGTGTTCAGGCAGCATTATCCCATCAGACACACCAATCTCTTGGTGAAAAAGACACGAAAAGGAATTTTAAAACGAATTAAACGATTAGCAAGGAGCCCCCCGTGGATGTCGCTAACGCGTCGTTTGTAATGCCCGTCTAGGAACCTTGACAGGTAGTGACGATAACTGTCTCGCCTCCGGCCACCATGAGAGAAGAGCTGAAGGAGGAACTCCCCTTTCCTCGAGACTCTCTTTTTTTGTGTGTCCCAGAAGTCGCTGTTGTCCCTCTACAAGATTATAGAAGATTAACCCGTCACTCAAAATTGGTGAATTCGGCGCACGTGATGTGTGGTGTTTGAGTAATGTACGACTTGTGTTTTTATTGGATTGTGAGATGCGTGTGATGTTGTGCCCTTTCTGCGTGCAGTCTGGAGACACAAGCTAAGCGAGATGAGTGATCCACGCGACCGGACCCTGTGGACTGCTCTGTCCCAGAGCGGGTGGATTGCCTGGGTGGCCTTCAACTGCCTCCTGCACAGCACGTGGGTCACCTGCCTCCTCCTGTGCCAACTCTACCAGGTCAGCCGAAAGCCAGCCCCGTGCTTCGAACTTCTTCGTTTCGGGCTGCCACGTTAGAAGGGCACCCCAAAAAATAACCGTGTCAAAAAGTCGACAGCTGGCTCGCCCCCATTTTAGAGAGCAGCCACAGGTTCTGGGGGATTCAGTTTCCTCTCCTTTGACGCTTACTGCTACTGCAGTTTTCGTGATGTCGGCTATTGGCAACTCCAGTGAACTATAGGGGGTGCACCGGTCAGACAAAATGGCGGACGAAAGGAGGTAGTTCTCTTCATTCAGCACGTGAAACGCCATAGACCTCACGCGTTGCAGCGTAGAATCAGTGTTACATACGAAAGGAAAATGCTCTTTGGACAAAAAGTGCTGTTCACATACTTGCAACGTAGTAAGACGGAGAGACAAGACCGGTTTTTAAGCCTCTTGCGACTTCTTAGGACCAGCTACGCAGCAGCGCATCCGATCCTAAGACGTCGCAAGAGGCTTAAATACCGATCTTATCTCTCTCGGTCCTATTCGGTTGCAAGTGTGTGAATGGCGCTTAAGAACTTTCCTCTGGTCAGTGCGTAAGAGTGACGCGGCAGAAGCATAAAATAAAATGACTGAAAGCGGCGTTTCTTTTTTTTTTTGCCAGCTTGATTTGCGCATTTGGCCGAAGCTAAAGTTTTGGTTTAGTTTTGGAGGACTAAGCTTCGTGAGGTGGAAGATATTGAAAATCTCCAAGCATCTTGGAAGGGTAACAAGGTATTGTTAAACAACTTAGTACTGTCCTCCTGAAGGTTTTCATTGGCTTTGTACGACGCGCTTCGAACGTCAGTCCTCGGGATCACGTTTGAAGAAACGCTGAATGACCTCAATAGGTTGGTTAACCTTCGTAGCCAAGTACAGTGATTTTAAGGTACAAACTTCTTGTGACCGCCGTTACAAACCCTTACCCCTAAAAAAATTAGCACGAGCTGGATCAAGACCGGTAAGCACAGGATGTGCGACATGTCTTCCAGGGAAGAAGAGAAAGGCATCTGAATGGCAGCGCTTAACAAAGATTCGCTTTCCTTTCTGAGACACGCTGTGAGATGGCCGTTACATGACTGGAAAGACCGCGAAGTGCACGAGCTCTTTCAAGCACTGCGCGAATGAGCTCTCTCTTGCGTGGTCCGTACCTCCGAGCCTGGATAGGTCAGTTGGCAAAGCACTTGGCTTACAATCTCAAAATGGCGAGTTCAAATCCTGCCGGGGGACTGAAGTCTTTTTATATATTTCCCTATGGATGTAATGCTTTTTTCCCTACGCTATCGATCCATTCCAGTCCGTGGGTCTCCCTACAAGATTCGCACGGGAGCATGTTTCGTGCGAGGGCATTGCGTTTCGTCTCGCGGGTGGGGAAAATTGCACACCACTACGACGCTTTCACATTCTCATTCATCCCTCTTTTTATTCAGCGTCGAGGAATTGTGATTATTTAGTTAATATTAATAAACAAACGCGTAAAGTTTCGCTGCATGCAAGAACCAAGCAGCGATAGCTGACAACAGAGGCGAAACGTTCGGCAAGGTCACTACGTGGCGTTGACTTTGCTGGGGTCATCAACAGTCACGGACAAAATGAGAAAGACAGGGAGCAGTTTTCGGTTGTCATGCCTCCAGGGTGAGTGTCCTACCTGTGGCAAAGTTTTGGCATCTCGTGTGGCTCTAGCGTGCACGCGCAGCAGAGGCGCAGCCAATGTCAAAGGGTGCGGGCTAGAAGCCCCGCCGCTCCCACACTGTCGGTGACCATGTTTTGTGTTTTTGCGTGCGACGTGCGAGTCGGGGCAAGTGATGAAATGTGTCTCTACATTGTGCTGTGTGCAGATGGTGTGGCTAGCGATGACGACGAACGAGCGCATGAACTGCAACCGCTATTCTCACTTCAAGCGGAGCAACTCTGGCCGCATCGTCAGTCCCTTCGAGTGAGTTCCTTGATTTTTTGGACCTCCAACAGTTTCCAAACGAGCGTTGCGACGTATATGGGTTTGTCACAAACGTCGTTTCTTGAAACGTTGCGTGTGGGCACGCATCGACCAGTCGCTGCCCTCGGGTACAAATTAGCGTCGGATAACTTTGGCGGAATTGTACAAAGCAATAGCAATGTTCTTGACGCTATGATTTTTTCAAGCTGACTTTCTTTTAAGGAAGGGGCGTTTCCTGCCATATCATGCTCTAATGTTTTGTTTCTAGATCATACTGAAAAAACAATCTTTCCTCGTGAGTGGCAATTTTTTTGCAACACCTCACAATCTTGTTCAACTGCACAAATGAAAGATTGACAGTATGCAAGTCGGGGCTACCTCCGCTCGCATGTGGGCGGCGTGCAGCTGGAACCTCGACCTCGCTCTCGTGCAAACCACCTTCCAGGATTAGCCTCGCCATTTCCTTACAAACACCTCGCTGTAATGCTTGTAGCCTAGCGGTTATATTTGCCCGACTCTGGGCGTAGGCGATATTTCGCTCACCGCGTCTTCGTTTGTCTGTTCAGAAATTGGCTGTCCGTACGGAGCGTTGTTCGTCTTCCAGGGACTTTTGAAACATTGCTAGCCAACCTAACATTTGTGTTCAGCTCAAGTGGTCGGTGCCGTAATTTGTAGGTTTTCGAACCCTTCTGCGGCAGTTCTTCCAAAATTGACACTCAAATTTGACGACGGTTTCCGTCATTTGGCATGCCACACACGCCCAGTATTACTTCAGCAGTGGCCAGACAAAAACTGCTGCACCAATCAAATCGAAAGCTGTATCCTTGAATATGACGCACTTTAGCGGTCAAAACTACAAGCATGTTTGTTCCTTTTATTCAAAATACTGTCGAACAAAGAATCAATCTCGTTACTTGGAAGAGAGCCCTGAACTTCTATCAAACTTTTTTTTTTGAGGTGCTGGGACAGGACACATAAATAACAATATACCCCCCCCCCCAGCGCCAAAAAAAAAAAAAAAATATGAGTGACTTTTATAATTTATATTTGTACTAAACTTTTATTTTATTTTTTTCAGCAGATTATTTTGTGACGTGGGCACTAAAGAATGTTTATGGGAATTCAGTGTCCCTTTGATGGGCATACTGTGTACAGGGTCACATTGTGATATTTCTTATAGTCACTGACAAGATGAGAAAGGCAGGGAGGAGCTTCAGTTGTCCCGCCTCCAGCGCGAGCTTCTTACCTCCGACGACACTTCGGCATCTTGCGCACCTCGAGCGCTCGCACGCGACCGAAGCACGGCAGAAGGCACGGAGCGCGTGCTGGACTCCAGGCATTCGAAAGACACGCCCTGCCGTTCTCATTCTGTCAACGACTACAGTTGCCCAATATCTGTGCGTCCAGGTTCTTCAAGGTCATCAGCGTAGACAGACGAATGCCGAAATGTTTCCTTTTTTGCTCCAGTATGGGTCCCGTGAGGAACCTGGCGGACTTCTGCGAGTGGCGCTGCTTGGGTGCAAAGCCACGCGATTGGAAGAACGCCCACGAAGCCGACGAGGAGGACGAAAAGCAGACGCTGCTGCATTACGTCTGATTGGTCGGCCGTCTGTTTGCCATCGCCAACCTGACTCGGCGTGTTTCGTGCAGTGTGAGTATTCCTACTATTTTTTTTACAGCGAAGCTGTTATACGCTAGGGTCTGGGAAAAAAATATGTCCTCACATGTCGACATGGTCGTGGCAAGTATAAATAAATAAAAATAAAAAGCGGGGGCAACCAGCGTGAGTCAGCCCTCCTTGGCATTATTAGATAGTGAGGTCCTGATTCCTTCTTCTCATCTCTAGGCATCGTCCTCGAGGTCGTCCTAGATGTCGTCCTTTAGGTCGTCCGAGGGGTTGTCCTGTTGGCGTTGTCCTAGAAGTCATCCTTAAGATTGTCCTAGACATCATCCTTGAGGTCGTCCTAGAAGTCGTCCTCGAGGTCGTCCTAGAAGTCGTCCAAGAAGTCATCTTAGGCGTCGTCCTAGAAGTCGTCCGAGGCGTCATCTTAGGCGTCGTCCTCAAGGTCGTCCTAGAAGTTGTCGTTGAGGTTGTCCTAGACGTTGTCCTCTAGACGTCGTCCTCGAGGTCTTCCTTGAGGTCGTCCTAGACGTCCTTCAGGCATCGTCCTAGAGGTCGTAAAAATAACAGCTTCGCTGGTCCTCCATTTTCACGGGAAGTGGAAGGGCTCTACAATTTTTTTAATATATATGTTGCTTTTATAGGCGCTGTACGGAACCCTCGGACCCGGTGGGACTCGACATCGTCTCTGTGATCCAAATGCAGCGAGCCAAAAAACGAAAAATGAGCTTCAAGAAACGAGCTCCAGCACAGTTGTGCACGTGTCTAGGAAAGACCATCTTCGCTTTCTTTTCCGCGCGTCCCAGTCGCTCCAGAAAGTGCTGCTGGGAGCGTTCCTCGAACACTGTGAGGTGCTCGCATAGACATTTACTGCGAACGCCGTTACGGGTGAACTGGAACTGTACATAATGCAAGATCCAAGCAGCCAGAGCACCAGCACATCTTGCGCCGACATCCCGACTGCTAGGTGTCCGGGAGATCTGCCTCGAGTTGCGTCGCAGGATGCCGTCTAGTGTTCCGTAGTTTAGATGTGCTGCTATAATCAAAAAAGTGTTACCTTTTGATTTTGGTGCTTGTTTTTATCGTGAAACAATGACGGGGTGTGTGCATGACGTATTGATCTCACCGGCCGTGCGTGCTGGGAGGCGGTGCAGAAGTTCGACAAGGAAGTGTTCCGGTGAGTCGAAGCAAACTACCATGCTTGATAAGTGTTGAAGTTTGGTCTAGTGGGTGTACGGACATAATAAAAACAAAACGGCATGAAGACGATGATAAAGTGAAAAGTAACCGCCCTGTCGGTTGCCTTTTGCTTTGTCCTCATCTTCGCGCTGTTTTTTGCTTTTAAGACGCTTGCAATGCTTGACACCGTGCTACGGAACTCTCAGTCGTAACTACCTTTACAGGAATAATATCCGTAGCTTTTGCGGAACAACTGTCCGGAACTATTACGGAATGCTGGTTGTTGTGGGAACGGGAGAACGAGAGTTATAAACACGTGTTTGTTGTGTGTACCAAAGTTGCCAACTTTGGCACACGGGTAAGAACACTTTTGTCCTGAGTATTAACAATCCACAATTTTGGTTTCTTGTAAATACTGGTACCTTGCCGTGCTAGCAATGCGAGCTTTTACTTTGCATCACTAGGATAGGTTTCTATTGTGTTGTTGCAGTTCTGGTTTTGTTTCTGGGTTCTGGCAGCATACTCTGTCTGTGACAGTAGAGTGGTTAGATTACAAGGGGTGTGACTCTTGGTGTCGTGTGATTTAGGAGGCAGTAAATGGAAATGGCACATTCCGTGTATGGATGTTTTGTAGAGTGTCAATGTTGTGGCTGTGCGGTATGTGACTCAAGGATGATCTACTTTGGCTAATGAAAACATTAGAAAATGGAAAGTTTCCAAATTGTACTTGCTCAGGATCATTGGGATGGTTGGTCTTGTGTTGCTTTTTGAGCAACTCTCTATTGGTAGTTTCGTTTCATATTGAAATGTTTCTGGTAAATATAGGGGAAACATTATTCTCGTTTTAGCAGTATGAAGCGACAGACCTTATCGAGCAATCAAAATTTGTGTTGTTACGGTGTCTAAGTTAGTCAAAACCAGTTTCAAGGCAAATGATAACTGTCTGTGACCACCTCTGTGCTAGAAGACACTCCTATACATACCTGATTGCATTGCAAAAGCCATCTTGTTAGAACTTGTGCCTTGCTTTTATCAGTCATTGTGTCATGGTATTTGACTAAATGACACTTCATTCTTAACTTCTTGCTTAATTAAGTTTATAAACATTTTTATCGCAGATCCGCTCCACCAAACTAGTTGTCCCCGGTAGCTTGTGTAATAAGTAGGGGTGTGCAAATATTCGAAATTTCGAATATGAATAGAATAGTTTCCTTATTCGAAACATATTTGATTTGAAAATTGCATATTCGGAAGTTCCCGAATATTCGGCCATAGCCGAATATTCGGGAAAAACGGTGAATATTCGCACAAACTGCGAATATTCGAGCAAGTAACGAATAATCTGCCCTCCACGCATTACCATGTGAATATGTTTATTCACTGAGAAAGGCATATGATGCGTGCGTAATCGGTCCGCTCTGTTTCTATCTTTCGGATGGCAGCACGACAGAATCAGTTTCGGTTTCGTTTTCACCAAGCCCTTTGGTGTGTGCCACTTTTATGGCAATATTTGATGTAATTGCACGTTCTATAAATTGATACAATAAAATAAACCTCGAGAGTGAAATATAAATAGAAAATAAATCTTGAGAGTGTTATTTAATATAAATGTTCAAAAAAAAAGGAGAAAAAGGTAGATGCGAGCGGAACATTAATTGTATCGCCATTGACAACAACTCCTGCCACTCCCGCGCAGTCAAAACTAGGGATGTCGCGAACCTGCCCAGATTTGAGGTCAACCAAGTTTGACTGTTTCGAACTTTCAACGTGATGTTCCACTTTTGTGTGCATGCGGAAAAAAACAAAAAAACTAATTTACTTTATTTGGCGGAGGAAAAGTCCAATATTTGTTGGGTTTATTGGCATCACTGGTTCACATTAATAACTAATGAAAGCGTTAAAAGCGCATTTTTCGCTTTTATATGGTGTAATCATTGGTAACCATTTTATAAAATATAAAATAAAGTACTTTCTAAATTATTTGTTGCCCAAAATTCGAAATATTCGTATAGCACCCGGGCAACACTGTTCATAAGTTGAACTTCTTCGAACTTAAGTGAAATTTCGCAGGTTTCCCGAGTGAAACGGTCTTTCTACTGCTGGAAATGCTGTCACGGCCCGTAGGAAGAGCTTAGTTTCTGAACACGTTGAGCAGTTAATTTTCCTACACAATAATTTGTAATGAGTGCATTACTAGAAGTATATTTAGCCTGCTGCTGCCCAGTAAAATGCAGTTTCATTGATTTATTTTAAAAAGGCATTAAAACCTGCTGTTACCTCTTGTTTTGCAATTGTTTTTATTACTAGACATATTCGATATTCGAACCCCGTTTTTTGTCTTATTCGTATTCGATTTGTATTCGAAAATTTCAATATTCGCACACCCCTAGTAATAAGACTTCAAAAGCTTGCTTATGGAATTAATCCAAATGTCTCTCGATTCGTTTCATGCACCCGGGATTAGCAAGTAGCGTTAGAGTTGGGAAGTGCAATCCATGTCGCAAGGCTCTGGGGGAACGTGCTTTGTCTCGTGAGAGCTATTGCGGTTCATAAACACATAAAATGTACATAAAATGTTTTGGCCTCCTTTCGAACTGTCATCTGCCTCTTAGTTGTAGGCTCAGGGATCTTCACTTTTGCCATTTGCACCAAGTCTCGGGTTTGTGACGTGAACTGAAAGAGTGGGTCAGTCGGGACTATATTTCGTCTCGCATTAAGTCCGGACACTGTCAAAGCCAAGGGGTGCACAAGCCCATACGCCAACTGAAAGCGCAAAGTCGAGGTGCACACTCCGCGCTTGATTGGGCGAGCCGGTGGAGGACCACATGCAGAAAGACATCAAACGGCATGATGTTGCACTTTCGGCACTTCTTCGTTGAAGCCCTGGCTCATAACATCGGCAGCATTCTCGCGTATAATGTGAAACGAAATATAGGCGTTCGCTTGAACTTACCTTTGAATATGTACATGCATATGAAGTGTTTATCCTGAGCTCCAGTTTGCCAAATTGAACAGGAAAAAGAAACGTGACATTGTTCTTTTAGCAGCAGTCCGTATTGGGAATGTGGGTGTTCTGACCGTGTTCGAAGACCGTCCACATATCGTGTTACGAGGTGGCTGTGAAGGTGGGCAGAATTCAGGTCGCGAGAACTTTAAGAGAAAGTAAGTTAGCGGTCACAATTCCCCAATAGAGCATAATGTGTTTTTCGGAGTTAACATTCATGAACTGACCATGAAGCTTCTGTTACTTTTCATCATGTTTTTGTTTTGAGACTGTTTTGTTTACGTAGTCTAGCACTTCAAAATGTATGTACAGATTATGGAGAGTGATGGCCTTTTTATATGCTTGTTTTCCTGTTCTACAGATTGGTTTGTGTACCGGTAAAGAAAACTGCCCAATCTCGGTGACTGGTTGACGAGCATTTTGAAATAAATACATCATCCCTGTATGCCGATATTTATGCCTTTTACGTCTGATAAAGAAGACTGAAATGTGTATGTACCGATTGTATAAAAATTTTGCATTCATTGAATATTGGAACTTCAGTCAAGTGGCATCAAGGCAGCTGTCTGACCGAGGGTATGGCATGCCACCAGTTGGCGTAAGTCATACCTAGATTAAATGTCATCTATACTCCATGTCACTAGTTGCGTGCAGTACAGGCGAAGGCAGCGCCATGTGAGGGGAGAAAGGAAAGCACAAGGAGGGCTGGGGAGGGAGGAAAGCAGTTGGGAACTTGATAGTAAGTGCGAGAGAGGCTGAAGTATAATTACCAGTTCTGACGAATGGTACTTACCTGAAGTTAGAGCGGGAATTATACGAAGCCTATGGAAGCACTTACTATCAAGTTCACACTGCCACCGCATCCCTCCCCATTTTCGGGGTAGGTCGTCACATTCTCTTCCCTGTCGCAGGTCGAGGTGGCTCAACATGGCACCAGAGGTAGCGCGTAGCGCAAGAGCTCCAACCAGGTGCCATCACCAGAACGGGAAATAAAAGCGTTCTGAGTGCACAAGTGCTTATACTCTGTCTTTCTGGTGGGGTCCCCACCATCTCAATGCAGCCGCAAGCTGTGCTGTAACCACTAACTCGGAAAGATGAAGTCGGAAGGGAGAATACTTCCCTAAGGGGAGCGCCTATGGTGCCGCCTACTTTTTATTTTCAAAATAGCTTTGAAACGTTGACGTCAGTTCCGGTATAGAAGGAAAAAGCAGTTGTGAACTTGATAGTAAGTGCTTCCATAGGCTTCGTATAATTCCCGCTCTAACTTCAGGTAAGTACCATTCGTCAGAACTGGTAATTTCTATACTCTGTTTCACCTTGTGTTGTACCGCAGGAAGGGCTACAAGCGCGAGCTCCTTGCCCTATGGCACACCTCGGCGGCACAAGCTCTCGTGCACCAAGGGCAGCTGCCAACGCTATGAGCTCGCGCTTCTAGCCTTCGCTGCGGTACAACATAAGGTGAAACGGAGTATAGTGCTCTTCCTTTCACCCCTCGCCCTCCACTGCCCTCCTCTCCCATCCCGTGTTCCTAGTGCTCGCCCTTTCTCTTCGCCTAGCGTTGCCTTCGCCTGCACTGCACACAACACGGCTCTGTTCAGAAAAGATCATGCACACGAGTCCATACATATTTTTTATTGTTTTAATATTTTACATGTTACTCCTAAACATGTGTAAAAAAACGCAATAAAAAGATACAAAAAGAAAAAAAATGGAGTGCGCCAGAGCGGCATATTTTATTTTTTTACTTTTTCGCTTTTGTCATGCTTGGTGCTGCGCAAAATACAAAGATCAGAAATGTAAAATATTTTGGGAACTATTGATATAAATATTTACAGCATTGTAGAGGTTATATACATCTCGTCAAAAATTCGCAAACTTGGCTCCTTTGGCATCACTAGATTTCTGAGCGGTTATTTAAAGAAATTGAATAGCTACAACATTAAACTTAATGCCATATATTCATATTAAAACGTTCTTTCCAATGACATAAATCATTGCTTTATCTAAAAAGATTAATTTTTTATGGCGCTCCAAACTTGTCCTAAAGTACAAAGTAAAAAAAAACACAGCTTCTTTACCTTGGTGAAGAAGGAAGAGCAGTGGAGCTGTAGCTTCTGTTCTCAGCGGTGGCTTTCCAGGCGAGCGATCTGCTCTTCTTTCGCAAGGGAACCTGAAGCGCTCGACGCAGTGGAACTTTAGGCGATAGCGGCCTCGCGGCAATTACGAAACTAATCGCGCTGCTGCGCACATCACCGCTCGTTCCTTCCCGCTCTTCTTCCTCCAAAGAAATGTTGCCGCAATCTATGAGCGACGGCGGCAAGCAGACAACCGGCAAACACAACACTTTGGACAGCTACCGCCATCTATGAGTGACGGCGGCAACCAGAGTGTTGTGTCGCCCACGGGTGTCGACATTTGTTTGCTACCGGACGCGATCCTGGGGAAACTAGCCCTTAACAGCTCCTCTGTAAAACTTCAAAGCAATTGACAAATAAAAGCAATCTTCGATTTTTTTTTAAGGAGAGGCACTTTTTTGGAGTGTCTACTTTTTAAGTACTGATGCTATTTCAATGAAATTGGCAGGGTATACTAGGTACGCAAACTTGGGAGGCTACACCAACTATCAGCTGAAGAGGTCAATTTCGTGCCAAATTATACAACTAGTAATGCCGAGAGAAAAATCTATTGTTACAATAGTACCAAAATGTCTACGATTTGTTTGCTTGGATCGATATAAGGGCGAGTGACTAAACTAATCGGTAGTGGGTTTCAAATAATTTTACGTGCCCTATTTAGCGTTAAAGTAATCTTCAAAAAAGGGGTTAATTTCATTAACTTTTTACTGTTACAAAAGTTGACGTTTTTTCGCTATATAAATAACAATCTTGAAAATCAGCAGAACCCATCCTTTGGGAATGATTATCTACGTTAATGCGAATAGCATCAAACGGTGCGGAGTTATGCGCGTTCGTCAGGTGGCCGGCACACTCTAGATACGCCAGCCCACTCTTGAGGCGATTCTAAATTTGTTGACACTTTCACAGCCCTGCGCACGATCTCCGCAGCCCAGCACGTGCGTTTGTGTCACTTAGGAAGGCGAACAAAGCACGCGCCATACGCACAAACACTCAAAATGGTACCGACCAGACTTTCTGGCGTCTCAGCTAGTCTCAACCAACGGTACTCTAAACGGTTGTTTATATCTTTACCATAGGACGCGCTTTACAGCACTGTCACAGCTACCGGTGCGCGCGCGTTCCATGCACGAGGGCTCATTCCGCTCTCGTGAGGCTGAGCACTGCCGCTACATCACCCTCTCCCGAGCGCGGGAGAGGGTGAGCTAGCGGCCGTGCTCAGCCTCACGAGGCGGAATGAGCCCTCGTGCATGGAACGCGCGCGCACCAGTAGCGTGACAGCGCTGTAAGCGCGTCCTATGATAAAGATATAAACAACCGTTTAAAGTGCGTTGAATGACTGCCTTCATAGCTCTGTGGTTAGCGCGTCTGCCTGCTGATCAAAGGGTCAACGGTTCGAATCCCAGCCGGCGCCGGTCTTTTATTATTTATTTATCGACCCGCGGCGTAAGAGGTTAGATAGCCAGATAGATACATAGACGAAAAGTGCGTGAAGTAGCCAAAGAATGCTATTCGCATTAAAAAGTAAGCACATGGTCAAGTTCTCGAGTAAATTTCACCCCAGAAAAACTGCACAGCAGTTACGAAGGTACTTCAGTTATCGAACGATAGTTGTTGAGCAATGGAAAAACGGTCAAAACATGAAGCTGAGGAAAACGCGTTTGAAAATCCATATTGTGTTCCACTTTAGATGGCCCTTGCCACTTGACCTAAAATGCTCCAGGAGTGTAGGTCAGTCTCTCCTCTGCATTGTCCTTCTGTGTTTTGGCCACAGCTTCCATCTTTTGTCTCTTGTGCAGTGCTTCGGGGGACTCAGGTGCCTTCACTTGGGCCTTTGCAACCTTCGTCCAAATGACCTTCACGGCCTGTGATGTCTGGTGGCTCCATGGCTCAACGCCCATCTCCAAAAGAACTTTCTCAAAGCTCCGAGGACCCAGGTTGAAGACTGCGAGAGCCATGGCACACTCTACATTACTTAGAGAGGCGACCTTTTGGCACCTCTTCCAAGTCAAGGCGTTGAAAGAATCATTCGCGTTCTGGGTTTTCATCTGGAAACATCTTTCAAGTAAATCCCTCTGTGGCAGGCGGTTGTACAAGGGCACTAGCTCCTTCGCTATCTCCCTGGAGAAGGCTGGCTTATGTGGCCGAGGTGCTGGTGATTCTCCTGCTTCCTCGGGGGCCTTGCTTCGGAGTGGAAAAAGCGATACGAATTGGCTCCTCGCCGGTGGGGTATGAATGTAGGAGACGGGCATACACTCCACGCTGCATGGATTATGGGGTCATGTGGCAGGTTTGAGTGAATCGGAGTTCCGTCTTCACTAGTGTGGCCAATAAGAGAGCGTGCAGTGTTGTTTTCTATGGGGTTTCACGTTTGGTGCGCACAATGTCTCGCAAGGAGCTATATATACCGAAAGAATTAAGGAGGGTTAAACAGTTTTTTCTAATGAGGAAAGCACTGTCTGTGCTAGGTTTAATGAACGTGGAGTGAGTGCGCTTTGAGAATGGAAAATTTTTGCGACCGCAAGCTTTTCTACAAAGCGCGCTCGGCCGCCGGTACAACAAAAATAATTTATTTTGGAGTAAATACTTCATCTACAGGAATAAAACGTTTTGACAGCATTCTTCAGGAGTTAAACAAGCTGAAAGGACTATTTTTCAAAAACACGACTGTTTAAAAAAATTGTGATTATAAGGCCGTGCCCCCCCTCCCTTAATCTATGGTGATAGTTTACCACCATGCTCTTGTGTTTATTCATAAAAACATGTTGCATCATTTTTTTCCGTTCAAGGTTACAGCTCTGCGAAGTGTACCTTCCACGCCGGCATGTTTCCCGAAGGCCACATACGAGATGATCTTTTGAATCTGTGTATATTGTTGGGGAGTGTCTACATCCACGCTCGGGGAACAACGTACACGATGGCCTTTCGAGGAAACTCGAAAAGGCCTCCTCGAACAAAAATAAAGCCACCGCGATCGGGTGTTCACTTGACATCGCGTGAACCCTACGACCACGGCCAGTATAACAAAAATCCACAAAATCCCCGAACTGCCGTATTTTCCGGACTATAGTCCGCGGACTATACATGTTTAAAAGGTTTGTTTTTAAAGCGATAGCTTACGGGCGACACTTCGCAGAGATTTCGAACTCGTGGGCTGTCGTCGCCGCTACGGGAAAACCCTTCTACTCTCTCCCTCTTGGCGCGAGAGGGAAGTCGGGACTTCCCGTCGGCCGTGCCGCGCGAAGGTAGCGAAGGGGGCAGCCCTGGCGTCCCGCCAAGAATGGTGCAACGAACGGAGAATCTTCGTGTCGTCTGCTTGAAAGACTTGTTCACAAACATTCCTTGCGTTATGCAAAATCCACTTTGGCAGTATCCGGTTGCTGCGTGTAATGTTGGATGGTTTTAGAAACTTCCACTGGCTTACCTGCGTCACGGATCACCACAGTTAAGCTTCTCTGTGAACTAATACAGCAGGCCTTCGTCGAGGCGTGCTGTGTGATGATAATTTTTACGGTCGGACTAGGCACTAACTGCAGACTATCCATGGCGTGCTGACTATGCACCGGGCAAAAACTTTTTAGTTTGACCCCAAATACGGTACGGTTGGTGGTTTCCGCCGTCCCGCAACGGTTTCCGCAACCCGCTACGATACGCGGAACTCTACAGTCAAGGCTATCGGCGCGCAGGCGCAGTAGCGGCTTCCTCGTTGCGGAGAGCTTAGCGGATGGGAAACGCGCGCGCGGTCTTCGAAAACTCCTTATTGACGTGAACACGTTAACGCGGACAAACGGAAGAACTAAATCCGAGAATCGCACACAAATAAACCCGCGTCAAAAAAAAGTAAGCCTTTTACAACGAGTTTGACTTATCCCTAACTCCGTCAACAGACGAGGGTAAAAAATCTGGTGTGCTTCTGGAGACACGAAATAAGAATAAAAACAAACCAAATAATTGTCTGCAGAAACAAGTATTGTTGGCATTCGTCATAAGACTCACGACGCAGCTCACTTTGAATACGGCGACGCAGATTTTGAGTAATTTATTTTAGGAATGGTTTACGACGCAATCATTGACGCCAGCGCGACTGCAGCGCGCTACTTCGAAATTGAGTGATTTCTTTGTCTTTGTAATCGTTCAATGTTCATGTTGTTTCCCCACCATCATTGCAGCTTCGTGTGTATCTTGTCCTGTCTCTGCGTAATCGTTTAATGTTCAAGCTGTTTCACCACCATCGTTGACCCATGTACTAACTAGCTCAACTCAAACCGATAATTGCTAGCGTGGGCGCAAATGTAAATGTGTGCGTACTGCTGCTCTGTTTATGCGCGGCGCGGGTTTATCCGCTTGCTAGGACGTCAAAAACGACATCCTAAAGGACGACGTCAAATACAACGTCTAGGACGGCCTCAAGGACGACGACGTCTAGAACGACCTCTAGGACGACCTCCAGAGCGATCTCAGGGACGACCTCTGAAACGACGACGTCCTAGATGACGACATCAAAGACGACGTCTAGAACGACCTCTAGGACGATCTCGGGTGATCCAAGGACCACCTCTAGGGCGATCTCAAGAACGACATCCTAGATGATGACATCAAAGACGACGCCTAGAACGACCTCTGGGACGATCTCGGGTGATCTCAAGGACCACCTCTAGGACGATCTCAAGAACGACGTCCTAGATGATGACATCAAAGACGACGCCTAGAACGACCTCTAGGACGATCTCGGGTGATCAAGGACCATCTCTAGACTAAAACAGCGCAAATAATTGACAGTCGAGAAGAGACCGCCGAAGGAAAGAGCGCTGACTCACAACTGAGGGTTCTACATCGAGGTAGTGAAAGAGAAGCGAAGGTATCAATGAGCATCAAATGACCAAAAGTCTAAAACCTCTTTCTAGGACGACTAGTTGAACAGGAATGTCAAGTTGCATTTTCAAGATACGTACCTAAGTGATGAATCATATGTACAAATATTCGGACGATGCTCTAGAACGTTGACGGTGACCCAACAGTTACTACCAGAACGAAGAAACACGACGTCTAGCGGTGACCCAAAGGGTGTTGGCTTCACACTGAATTGAACAATTGAGAAGCAAAGAAAAGGAAGAAAACAATAATTTGAGGACCTAAAATTCCAAAAATTGAAGCTCTTTCGCCGTCAAAGCAATCGAGAAAGGCGTCACTCTATGCAGGCTAGGCCCTTGTTGACATCTACACGCCTCGTACACCTCTCTCGATCTTTTTCTTTAAAATGTTTAAGCACGTGAGTCTCAGAGAACCTTGAGGCACACTGCAATCTCTCACTGGCAGCAAGATGGGCTCCAGTAGCGTTAGAGTTTCAGAGAAGTGCATGTCCTCTGAGTCTCGATTGATGACACCTCCAGGACTGTCCCAGAACGACTTTTCTACATGTCAACAGTATTTCGTAGATGATGCCGCTAGGTGACAATCACGACTTCTTGCAGGACGATTTCACCCCAGAACGACGTCCTGAATGATTGTACATCAGACTATTCACAAGACTTAGAACGCAACTTGACATTCCGTTCAAATAGCCTCTAGAAGACGTTTTAGTTCTCTTAATAATTTTAACGCCATTGATATCTCTTCTTGACTACCTCGTGTCAAACACTCAGTTGCCAAGTCAACGACCTCTGTCCTATCCTGTTGATCATCTTCCTCCGAAATGATCTGACGCTGCTTTAGATCAGCGACGTCTAATACCTCAGGCTCGATCCCGGGCAGATCTTAAGGACCATCTCTAGGACGATCTCAAGAACGACGTCCTAGATGATGACATCAAAGACGACGCCTAGAACGACCTCTAGGACGATCTTGGGTGATCAAGGACCACACTCTAGGACGATCTCAAGAACGACGTCCTAGATGATGACATCCAAAGACGACGCCTAGAACGACCTCTAGGACGATCTTGGGTGATCAAGGACCACCCTCTAGGACGATCTCAAGAACGACGTCCTAGATGATGACTATCAAAGACGACGCCTAGAACGAGCCTCTAGGACGATCTCGGGTGATCAAGGACCACCTCTAGGACGATCTCAAGAACGACGTCCTAGATGATGACATCAAAGACGATGCCTAGAACGACCTCTAGGACGATCTCGGGTGATCAAGGACCACCTCTAGAGACGATTTCAAGAACGACGTCCTAGATGATGACATCAAAGACGACGCCTAGAACGACCTCTAGGACGATCTTGGGTGATCAAGGACAACCTCTAGGACAATCTCAAGAACGACGTCCTAGATGATGACATCAAAGACGACGCCTAGAACGACCTCTAGGACGATCTCAAGAATGACGTCCTAGATGATGACATCAAAGACAACGCCTAGAACGACCTCTAGGACGATCTCGGGTGATCTCAAGGACCACCTCTAGGACGATCTCAAGAATGACATCCTAGATGATGACATCAAAGACGACGCCTAGAACGACCAGCTAGGACGATCTCGGGTGATCAAGGACCACCTCTAGGACGATCTCAAGAGCGACGTCCTAGATCAAGAGTGGCCAAGCTGGCCTCGCGAGCCGCATGCGGCTCTTTGCGTGTTAAAGTGCGGCTCGCGGCTCCCTCCCCTCCCCTCTCCATCCACACACACACATCACACACGCACACACACACACACACACACACACACACACACACTCTCTCTCTCTCTCCCCGCCTCCCTCCCGGTCACACGAGCACTTCCCCAAAAAGAGAAATGGACCGCGTTTTAAATCGAAAGGCAGAGTTGCAGCTTAATAGCCTTGTGCTACTACTACCTTACGTACAGTTGAACTGCTTTTGAATCGGACATATTAAAGTAGTTCGAGTTTTCTTTATTGCTCTGAACAAAAGTTTGCCCTCCCCCCCCGCGGCTTTTGACAGTCTCGTGGTTTTGTTTGCAGCTCTTAGGCCAGGTCAGCCTGGCCACCCCTGTCCTAGATGATGACATCAAAGACGACGCCTAGAACGACCTCTAGGATGATCTCGGGTGATCTCAAGGACCACCTCTAGGACGATCTCAAGAACGACGTCCTAGATGATGACATCAAAGACGACGCCTAGAACGACCTCTAGGACGATCTCGGGTGATCTCAAGGACCAACTCTAGGACGATCGTCAAGAACGACGTCCTAGGATCTAGGACGTCGTTCTTGAGATCGTCTAGAGGCTAGAACTTTCGGGGTTCTGACTGCTTCGAACCGGGTCGACGAACCTTCGCACTTTTTAACCAGATTCGACTGGTCTCGACTTTATGGACTGTGACTAATATAATACGTGTCTTTTGCACACGTCACTGTGCTGTATTTTCAAATAGAGCCATAAGAGGGCGGAATTTTCGAAGGAGTCAATATCTTGAACACTCTTGGGCAGACAAGTTTCACAGCATGCGTGGCACTCGAGAACACTCGACCATGCACCCATGGATGTGTTTGTTACATCACGTTCTTATTCTAACTGAGACATGTAGCAACGGATTAGTCATTTAGGGATAATGTAATTTTGATTGTGCACAGTAGTTTAAATACTACATTGAAGCGTGCTACAAGACAATGACGCCACGGTGCGGCTCCTAGTGGAAGCATTTCGCATTAAACGCTGCCTGACTGGCAGTATAGACATACTGTGTAACAGCCAACCTTATAGCAGGGTTCGTTTCACACGCACTGGCACCGTGCGAGTTCCCTCCCTGAAGGCATCGCACTCGCGGAGTGCCACACGGAGAACGAGGCCCGATTAATTCTTTGAGTGGAAACTGATGCTGTCGCCATCTATGTTGTAGCAAGTGTTCCGACATCAAACCGAAACTTGTGCCCCGCAGTTCGACATGAAAGGCG
>JAZHYW010015314.1:0-14961 GCA_037355805.1 Ixodes ricinus
AATCTTTCTATATTTGCCTGTGTATATTTTATAAGTAGCATTTAATGAACAAATGTGATGCAACTACAAGGTTGTAAAAAAGCGGATGAATCATTGTTTGTGGGGTTAGCTTTTTTCATAGAGATCGCAAAATTGTTTATGACCGCTAGTTTGTTAACCGAATATTGTACACTCCGCAATACAATTCATGCGAACACGACATCGGCCCCTCTTTGCGTTTTGCTAGGACTGAACATAGTTGAGCACCAAATTGCACAGATATGTTAGCGTCTCAAATGAGTACTTTCTGCCATGCTGATAGTTTTGATAAGAGACTTTTAGTTTTAAGAAAGCAACTAAAAAATACCTGTCTCTTGTTTATATTGTGCTATGCTCTGTACATGTGAATGTGAGTGTTCACATACACGACAGTATTCATTCGGAAGCTGCATTTCTTTAATGTAATCTAGGGAATAAGGAGGTAGTTCTAGCCTTCACTGAAGAATTACCCTTAGAGCCATTTCATCTAACTCGAGAAGCTTGTTTCTGACATCATTGGTGCCATTTTGCTAACAGCTATGGTTTCACAACAAACACGCGTATCAAGTTAGGTTAAATTCAAAGGCAATGCAATTTTTGTTTATTTTTTTCCACAAATATTTTGCTTCGATTCAATTATCTAATTTAAAATTTTTTGATCTATCATTTATTGCAGTCAACATTCCCATGAACGCGACATCTATTGCCGATTTGTCAACCTCTACTTGCACACATTTTTAAATATTTTTTTCTTCTTTCTTTAGGTAGTGTGTTCACACTGGACATTTTCCCTCTTCTTCCTAACATTACTAACCGAGTGCACATTACTAACCGAGACTGGGATAAGCTCAGTAAAGGAGGCTCAGAAATGCATCAAGTGTTATGTCCATGATGTGCTTTTTTGAGGCGCAAAGAGCCCTCTGGAATCCTCCCTTGCCTTCTTGCCAACAAAAAAGGATGTCAAAAATCATTTCCAGACAACATTATAAAAGGCACGACTCGGTGCCAAAGACCAAGGAAATGTCATGGCCTTCCTGGAGGACTTCAAAAAGAGGGAGCAAACAACCAACATATACTTCCGGCTCTTTCAAGTTCTCAAGAGCATGCCACAGGACAACTTGGACGAGTCTGTAGAAGGGGATGACCAAGTAGCATGACCAAGTACGAACACTGGCAAGAGAGTGCACGGATACACTAATATTTTGCCATCAGTCTCTTTTCATGCTACCTATGCTTGAAAAGTGTGCAAAGAATGTGATGTGCTTCGACGCAACCTATTAAACTACAGATTATGCATTGATATTGTTTCTGCTGGTGGTGCCCACACCTACTGCCTATGTGACTGTGAGGGCATTGATAGTACAGTTCGAAACTGCAAAGCACATCGAGGAAGCACTGAACATCTTGCAGGCAGTGGTGCCCGGCGCTCAATTCAAAGTACTGGATGACTGACTGCAGCCTCGCAGAAATTAATGCCATCAGAGCAGCTTTTCTTGAAGGCCGTATTGCTGTCTGTGACTTAAGCCTAGGAGAGGTGGTGCAACCGCAAGGAGAACAATGTCGACAAGGAGAAAGGCTGCCGTTGAAGCTCAAGATCGCTCAAGCTGTCACCGAGAACGAGTATGAAGCCGCCCTGCATGAGCTGCCATCCTCCTCTGATGGGAAAAAGCGAGCAGCTTCTGCGCTACTTCTGTCACCAGTGGCTGACGCTCACGGAATCTTAGGTGGGGGCTTCAGGACAGATCTTCAGATCAGAACCAACTATGGAACCGAAGCTCAGAATCGAAAACTGAAGGAACGTTACCTCAAGAACTGCTCTGGACGCCCGTAACGGGTCTTGTTGAAGTCCTATAGCTTTTGTCATGCGTGTAATATATGTTTCGTCAACTGTACCTGCTTTCGAGTCATTGTTTTAGTTCCTTTGCATGCTCTTTTCAGGAAGGGTGTAAGGATTTCATTTCAGTGGATAGCCTCGGAACACGAAAGGCAGACCGGGGGTTGCCAGCTCACCTTTTACTGAACAGGAATTGCACGGGTGGACCTGCATCACGGGTGGACCTGCATAACGGGTCGACACGCATAACAGGTCGACCCGTATCTGGTCGGGTGCTCCTGTTTACGACCCGTTCATATATAGGACAACCTGTTTGCATACGGGCTCCGTATGTCCATAACATTGTATGACCCAAAAGTATGACCCAAATGGGAATGCAATATTACATTTATGACATATTAAAATAGTAAAAAATGTAATTTTAACGTATTTCATGCAATATAACCGGTGAAAAATCAACTAACGGATTTATCAATTGTCTATTAAAGGGTAGCAATTAGTCGGGTTAAATTTTTAATCAAACTGCAGGTTCAATCAACATTCAATGTTCTATGAAAGCTTTGTGCTATATGACAAAAATATGTGGGACCAGCATTTGTATAGAAACCACAACACTAAGATTATGGATGCATCCGACTTAATAATAATCGCTTTGCTGAATTTCCACGCATGTTAAACTATACAACGCAATCTTTGGTAGGAAGAAGCGAGAATAAAAACAAGACGCATTTGATTTGGAGGGCTCAGCTCAGCCGGAAACACACTTGCGTCGTCGAGGTCCATGCTTCTGAACGTGCGCCCGTAGCAGACGGCGCAGGGCGGCTTCATGGCCTCCGATATCCCGAAGCACGCGCGCGCTTCGGGAACTTGCAGGTTATGCCCGCTTTCGCATGTTTGAAATTTCGGCCGCACGGTGGCGACACGGTTCGATCTCGAGGCGAATAGGAATGATTCTTGAGCGCAGAGTAGGTTTTCACCTTCTGATTCATTCTGAAGCAAATTGAAGTGAAATTGAAGAAGCTCTTGGCAATCAAACGAGTGACCGAGGAAACACATTTGAAACAGATCAAGAATTGTTTCAATTTTCCATCAATTCAGCTGATTTCAAGGTTGGTTTTCAAAGAGAAATCAGGTTTAATCCGATTTTTAGAAAACTGGATAGGGGGCAAAAATTAGGTAATATTGGGTTTTACACAAAAAGGAAGAAACCTATGTAACAGATACAGCATAAATATCAGCAAACAGCTATTTTTATTTAAAGTATTTGCAAAGTCTCTTGTTGTGTGTTGTACACCCAACTAATTAAGCAGATTGTGCTCTAAGGAAGTAAAACAAAAGGTCTCTGTTCTTTGAAACAGTTTCATAAGGGACGACTATTACGTTAGTACCAAAAAATGAGAAACAAATAATTGTGAAAATGACATGCAATGACCAGTTACTTTGACTAAACATATGTTGTCTTGACATGCTATGCTCTCCGTCTAGAACGAGTCAGAAAAAAGTTTGCGCTCCAAAATAGCCTAGAAACAACAAACACTTGACGAATAAAAAAAAGTCTTATCATAGTCACAATGTACTGCAGAAATTTGAAGCCTAAACTCTTAGTACAAACAAAATAAGGAAAGAAATAATGATTTTTTCAAAGGCGAAACAGCTCCTGTCAGGGAGATACAGTGTTGACCATGTTTGTTTACCTTATTCATTGATTGCGCCACCAGCACAAAGAGGCGCTAGGCAGCCGAGCAGATTGGTGTCTAGCGCCTCTTTGTTCTGGTCATGGTATCTCTGGACAGGTAAACAAACATGGCCGTCGTTTGGCATCTCCCCCACTGCTGCCGCTTTGCCATTGAAAAGATCGATCTTTTATAATTTTCATTGTATCCGCAGTTCAGACGTTTTGCAAAAAAATGCAGCCAATTACACACAATTTTAAGTAGAGTAACTACTTGATATATCAAAATTTTGATTCTTTTTTACACTCTGTGTGTTTAAAACCACGTCTTTCTCTAGCAGAGAAAAATAAATTACACATCCTTTTTACAGAACTTATGACAGATGAAAAAGTGAAAGCCGTTTACAACTCCCTGTAACGCCGGATTAGAGCGCAGCTCTTGAGGTGGAGGGGAAGGCACGGGTGGGTGGTCTGGTCACGCGACCTCGGGGAGGGGGGGTCACGTGGCCTGGGGGTCACGTGACCTCGAGGAGGGGGGATTTTCCCCGCTAAAGTTAGCGGGGAAAATGTTTCGCAAGATTTAGCGGGAAAATTTTCCGCTAGATTTAGCGGGGAAAATTTTCCGCTAGATTTAGCGGGGAAACTTTTCCGCTAGATTTAGCGGGAAAACTTTCCGCTAGATTTAGCGGGGAAACTTTCCGCTAGATTTAGCGGGGAAAATTTCCCGCTAGATTTAGCGGGGAAAATTTCCCGCTAGATTTAGCGAGGAAATTTTCCGCTAGATTTAGTGGGGAAAGTTTCCCGCTAGATTTAGCGGGGAAAATTTTCCGCTAGATTTAGCGGGGAAAATTTTCCGCTAGATTTAGCAGGAAACTCTTCCCCGCTAAATCTAGTGAGAACCTTCCGCTAAATTTAGCAGGAAATTTACCCATAGCCGCGTGGTTATAGGAACCGCGCGGATCTAATTCAAGCCCCGACCAGGGCGCCCCTAGCGGCAAACGGGTCAGTTGTACCGGGAGCTTCTGCTGGCCGCTGCGTTGGTTGTGCATTGCGGCGG
The DNA here is from genome assembly GCA_037355805.1 of Ixodes ricinus. Taxonomy (NCBI): domain Eukaryota; kingdom Metazoa; phylum Arthropoda; class Arachnida; order Ixodida; family Ixodidae; genus Ixodes; species Ixodes ricinus. Next base: position 4,582 of record JAZHYW010015314.1, read on the forward strand.
GTTAGCGCTGCAATTTCTGAGATGGCTATTCCGCACCAAGAAAGCCGCAACAATTGCTGAGTGGTCGACTGCAACAGTATGCGAAGATCGCGCACGGCACGAGACTCACATCGTCCCTTCGAAGCCGTACAAGACGGAGTACTGCGCGACGGGTGCGAGTTGTGCGTCCATACAGGTTAGTGGAGTTTTTACCTTCCAGTTCGCGCTTTGTTTAAGCTGCTGACGAATAATACAATTAACCTGTTTCTATTCCAGCGACGGATGGAACAGCATCGACACCGACGGCAAACCCTAAAGTATGCAGCAAATACTTCACCGGAATCGAGAAGCGAATGCGGCCGCCCACACCAAGCCTACCCTTGGATGTTTCCATCAGCCTACAGGAAGATAGTAGTGGGAATCGCGGAACGGCGCGAAGACAAATCGCCTAGTTATTGTCAAGCTGATTCAGAAATAAACGCACATATAATTACCGCAGTCCACTCAGCGCCAACAAATTTTTTTGCGGGCGCGCTTAATTTTGTTTGCGGAGTACGGCGCTCCGTGACATCCACTTGTCCGTCGGAAACGGACCTCCTTCACGTCGTACACGCAGCCAGATTCATGAAGGAGCTTTCCCTTCGTCATATTGCTGCTCACAGAAGAAGCTTTATGGACTCGTAAACGCCTTAAACCCGTCGTAATCACTACGGGAACACTGTCCACTGTGCTGCTCATCGTCATTGCGTCACCCCGATGATTCTGCACCGGCTACCGAAGACGCTTTCCGGATTCGTAATCGCCTACTGTCCTCTGTGCTGTTCGTTGCTGTTACTTCCCGATGATTCGCGCCGGCAGCACCGGCTACCGAAGGAACTTTCCAAATTCGTAACTAGCCTTAAATTCCGTCGTAATCACGACGGGGACACTGCGGCCGTGCTGTTCGTCGCCATTGCTCCCCGATGCTCCTGCGGCGGCTACCGCTAGGTCGCGGCGAACAATAGGCGACCGCCGCGACACGGCCAGCATGCTCGCTTCCTATGCCGACGGCGACGGCGACGCCGCTCAAGCCGGAAACGGGCGCCTTAGAGCTGCGCTCTAAAAAAATCTCGACACCTCGTGGCTGGTTTTGTCTAACTCAGACCGGACAAGGCACGCTCCCCCCCCCCCCCCAAAAAAAAGAGAAGTGTGTTATGCAACTTTTGGGGTACCTAATATGGAACACCCAGAAAGGTACAAAGATGCAGATAATTCCCTTCAGGAATAATTAAACCTTGAACAGACGTTGGCCATCAACGTGGAGGTTGATCTCGTCGGTCGTCTGCAATAAGCAAGGTGCAAGAGGGGAGACCCCGAATAAATACAGGAAAAGGAATGAATTACATTGACAGGCAAGAGGCGTTGAATGTACCTTTTAGAAGGTACCATGAATAGAGCTCCAAAATAGGTTCGCAGTCATTACCTCAAGATACCGTTAACAATACCTGGTCATTTGACAGACCAAGTCCGATAGTTGATTGTATGCTATATGAAACACTGAAGGCAAGCACTTCGGAAACGGGCACTTCTTTATGCAACGTATGTGAAAAACCAACCAGTGATACCAAAGGCAATACTTATTGTTAGAGGTAACACAAATGTCATCTCCACTCCGGAGGTCATTGTTTCAGTTTCAATGATATAAGTATGCCTAAAATATGAAAATATAATATATGAGGCACATGGCAAAAACATATACTATTGTGTAACCGCGGAGTGCTGAGTGCACATAAAGCGTAACAGCCAAGAAATTTAAAAACATTAAAGTCCACCATGCCTCCTAAATTGAGTGCAGGCAGCTCTATTGCGCCAAAGCACGGCAACCTGTTTTAGACCGCCATTTTGTCGAGAGTTGCCACAACTACAGGTCATTGAAGTCACGAATCGCTACAACTAAAATGTGCCAAGACCCCTAAAATCTTCACTAGAAAAGTTTACAATAGTGCATATTCATTTTAAAAACATTTTGGAAGATACGGTGCACTCACTCTTGCGTTCCCTTAACTTTTAAGCAGTGATGATTCAAACGAATATTACAAGTACCAACTGTTTTCAATGAACTGAACCCATATTACGACAAGATTTTGCTATGCTCAAAGTACAACGAGTTGTTGGCTATAGACCGACACGCTGTTTACAAACAAGCCCGCGTTTGCCCACACCAGGTGTGGGCACTGCGCGTGTGCAGAAACCGAATTCGGGAGGAGCGAAGCGTCTGCGCATGCGCAGTGCCGTCGACAGCGCCACCACAGCTGCGTGACGTCAGGGTCGCGTGTTGGTCTATACCCTGTATCACCTTCAGTCTGAGTGCAGCGGACGCTACAAGTGACCTTGAGCTCCACGTGTCACCCCACCAAACCAGAAGATCACGTAATACTCTTCCAGTGCTGGGTTGGCTGGGTTCGCTCACAGCGTCCGTTGAAAATGAAACAAAGTATAGCTAGCCTTCTTGCTTTGCTCACATATAGTACCCACCTCGGTTACCATCTGTACCTTTTCGGAGCATCTCGATGCAACGCACTGAAAGCCTGCGAGGACTCCATCACCTGAAAAATGAAAATGAACGCATTGTTCTTGCTTGCAAAAGGTTTTGTCACTTACACGTGAAACCAACCAAGGACATATTATACCTGCCAAATGATATGATGGGGCATATTAGTTTAGACCACAGACATTTTATTAACCAGTTACATTAACATACTGTACAGTTTATTCAACGGGAATACCTGGTTTACTTAAGAGACCAGGAAAAATAACGTTGAATATAAAAGAGGGTAGGAGCCCTCAACCAGCTAGGAGAGAGCTATTTGCTGACACGTCGCGAGTGTAGGCACATTAGCAGCCTGGTTACATGTACAGAGGTATTTAAATATTCACAAGATAGGACTGTGCCATAAAATTGTCAATTACTTCCATGCTCTCTCCCAAACACAAAGTGTTCATGCTTGATGCACACTATGACCAACCAAGGAACTATTGAAAGTGCCACCTGTCCCCCCCCCCCGCCCCCGTTTGTGTGTCTCTTTTCCATCTTCGTTCTTTAACCCCTTAACTAGGGAACGCCACGTCTTTAGATACGTAGCACTTCCTTCGGATGAAAAAGTGCGCCTCTGAGTGCGTGTAATATATATTTTTTTGCGTAGTATTGTATATGCGTTTTTATTTTGCACGGCACTTCCTTTTAATGGCGAAGTACGCCTCGAAGCGTGTGTCAAGGTTTTCGCAGTATTTACTATAGGTGAAGGCATTTGTTTAATAGAATATGAAACCGATGAGCTTGATTTGAATTTGCTAAGGAAGAAATATTGAAGTTGTTTTTTGCGCAAACACCTCTGTTTCTGTTCTCGCCTTTGAACATAGATGCTTGAAAACGCTGCACAGCTTTGACCGACGATGAAATTATGGCGCTGCTAGAGCAAAAGTGACGACGATGGCTCGAACGGGTACATGTTCGATGAGAATGATCCGTCGTCACTTGATGACAGAACGAGGGGATCCTCCATAATATGCCGACGCCAAGCCCATCCTCATCTTCTACGTTGTCGTCGCAAGACGGCGAAGTTTCAATATTCACTCCTGTGGAAGTACAGAGGTAAAAAGGGCCGAAGAAAACACAGGTTAGAATGTTTTGTGCAGAAACAAATTTTAAGATTTTCTTTGAAGGTCATCTAAAAGGCGTGGTCACGCACGAAAAAAGTTTCCACGGTTGATAACTAATAGAAAAGGTCGAAAGAGTGTGATACGGTCATATTTGAATGAAATCGCGATTATGCTGTGTCATCAGAAAATTTCATGAGCACAAGATGAAAAAAATCTGATCGTGTCCTTTCTTGCAAAATCAGAGTGAAGTGAACACGGCGCAAACAAGAAACCGTTTTGAATACATAATTTACATTAAAAGGTAAGTGGGATCGAGCATCAAGGCGGCCGCTCTTCAGAGCTGAAACAAACACATCATATTTCTCGGCACCAGTCCCATCAGCCTGTCAAGTAAGAGAAGCAAAAAAGACGCAGATTCTAACTGCTGATAATGGCGAGCCTCCTTGCTTCCGTAGGTCATGTCGACAGGCGTTAAACATTTCGAGAAAGGCACCCGTTCGCAGGCCGAGTGCAGCTCGTCCTCGTACTCACGGGCGCTCAGTGTAGTAGCCAGGTTTTGTGTCGTAGGATTCATCATTTCCAACATCAGGCTTAAAAGTTGGACGGGCGGCAAGGACAAGCCTCGTAGTATTGAGACCCGATATGCGTAAAGTGCCCAGCCAGCGACGCCGCGTCTCGTCTCATCGACCAAATCAAAATCAACATGGCAGTCGCCGTGTCGGCCAGTGTCGACTGCGATGTGTGTTTCCGAAATAGGCCACATGGTTATGAGTGTAAGACGTAAACAAAACACATTTTTTACAACCTCTGCATGACCTTTCACCAAATTATCCTTTATACAACCTGTAAATGTATGCTAATTTGTGTAAATAGCGTGTATTTCACCCTCAAATATTCACGAAATACACGGGACTTGCTAGCAGTTTAGTTACAGGGGCCTGACGACAGGCACAGTGCATCATACACGAAACGTGAGCACAGGCATTGCTACACCTTCCACAAAGCTTAGGAGACTTCGTGGCTGTTGTAACCCCATTGCGTTGCAAATTCTCTTCGGCTTCTGATCTTTGCCTGGTCCTTGGCTTCAGCAATAAAAAATTTCAGTGCTCGCTGTTTGATACTGTAAATGTTTATGAGCTCGTCCGTGTGGTATGTAACACGTGTTGGGTTATACCCACTGTGCCCTACATTTATTTACTTTTCGAAACTTCATATGGTGCTCCTGCTACGTAATATCATGCCGAAAGTATTGAAAATATGTACATTGCGGTAGTTGCAAGCCGCAGCAGACAAGCATAAAAATAAAAGTAAAAACGCAGGCGAGCTGGTGAACAATCAAAATTAAAAATTTAAAACCTTGATACAAGAAAGCAAATAGGACATCTACACCACTGTCTCAAAACCAGCTCAGAAGACTGTCGTGCAAGTACATGACAGCAGTATGCTGAGCTGGTTGTGAGACGGCTGTGCGTCCGTCATATTTGTTTTCTTGTCTCAAAGACAAGCATCGTCTTCATTGTATGTGGAGGTGGCGCCCCTGGCGGTAATCATATGAAGCAGGCGCAATGGCACCAAACCACGAGGAAGCGAAAATTTGGGCAGGCATTGTCAGTATAAAGGAGGCTACGGCTAAGCCAATCAAGAGCAGGCATGCGCTGTGACCATACTGTTTAGTCTATGTGTTTGTGCTTGTGTTTATTCTATACTCCGTTTCATTGGTGTGAGCTAGAGCCAACGTTCCTAGAACAACTTAGTTGGGATACTGCCATAGAGACTGCTCTGAAAAAGTAGCTTCGATCCATACTCGAGAACCGAACTAATGGTCACCGCAACGCCGCCATTTCTCCCGCAGCGGCCACTCAGGGAACTGCATGTCTGCACGTAACGGTTCAGGTGGAGTATCGCAAGGGCCGGTGGCGCTATGTCGCAGTGCAATTTCGCAGTAGCAATATATATGAACTTTCATGTTTTGATTAGTCGCTAAGAGTCTCGGTGGACGCGATCGGTACGTATTTCAAGAGTGAGTTTCCCAACTGAGTGTTTTAGTAACGTTGGCTTGAGCGAGCTCCGGCTTCCAGCGTCCCTACCAAGCACGCGTGCTCGTGCAGTGCAAGCAATGTTCAGGGCCACATGCTCGTGGTTGTATCATCGGAGGCGTCTAAACTTAAAGGGACCATGAAATTATTTTTTCAATCTCTTCCTCTTTAGCTTTAATACTCAACTCAAAATCGCAATGAGAAACCGCGGGGTCGTGACGTGCTTGGGCACCAGTGGCGATGATTTCAAGCTTCCACTGGGCTCTATTAAGCACACTATGGAATTTGTCATTCGCAAGTGATGATAAGTTCCGTCACGGCCACGGTGGAAGAAACACATTTAGGTGATGACTCGTTTTCCAACGAGGCGACCACATTAGCTCGGCGCACCGGGCGCTTCACTTGCACGGGGATATATGGCGCCCAAGTATGGGTCCCCCTCAACCCGATCGCACTGGTTGTTTCTCCCAGCGGTAGTCCCGCATTCGCTCGCTCACCGCTTCTTGTTGCACCCCGGTGGAAGAAACACATTTAGGTGATGACTCTCTGTCCGACGCGGAGGTCACATTATGTTCGGCGCACCAGCGCCCTTCACTCGCACAGGGATTGATGGCGTCCAAGTCGGCGCTTCAAAGAATGTCGCTACTTGTAGGAAGCTTTTATCTGGGGACTTTAGGTAACACCACCTAGATAAGCAGAAGTCCTCCGCACCGTCATCACAGTCAGGTCGATCGAGGCTCGAGATTGGGCACGAGTGCTGCGTCAGTGTTCGGCCGGGGATCGTGTTCAATAGGCGCGTCGAAGGACGGACTCGGGCCCATTAGCCGAGTGAGCGCGGTCCGACGGTGTCGACGTTTCATGAAGGGAGAGGAGGCGATACGGAGGCCTTGATTATTCTAGGTGGTGTTGACTCGGCCACCGCCGTGTGAAATCACGTGGCTGTGCCGTAAAGCTTGCCTTTCTACCGGAAACGGAAGTTCTCTCAGCCGAGCGAGAAAGTCGCGTTGGACACGAGAACAGCGTCACACGGACGGACGTGCTCGTCAACGATCCATCCGTATACGAATATTCGGATTCGCGTTCGGGGCCAATCAGTGCCGTGACGACACTTTTCATCACTTGCGAGCGACGAGTTCCATGGTGTGCTTAGAAAGCACGGTAGAAGCTTGGAATCATCGGATCCTGTGACCAAGCACGTCACACAACCCACGTGATTTCCCATTTCGATTTTAGGTTGAGGAGTAAAGTTAAAGAGGAAGAGGTTGAAAAAGTTGAAGACGTTTACAAATCTCTCTAACGCGAAATTAGAGCGCAGCTCTTGAGGAGGAGGAGGAGAGGGCATGGAGGGGAGGGTAAGCCCCCTCCTCCTCCTCCTCCTCTTCCTGCACCTTCTACTCTCCCCTCCTCCTACTCCCCGCCTCCTCCTTCCATCTCTTCTCCTCCCGCGCTCCTCCTCCTCCCGTTCCTCCTATTCCGTACTTTCCCCTCCTCGTCCTACGAACGTGACGTCAATTTTTACGCTAAATCTAGCGGAGAAGCTGAAGTTTGTTTGTAGGTGACTTGACTCCAGATCACGAGACGTCATTTTCCCCGCTAAATTTAGCGGGGAAACTGATTTGGTGTTGAGGTCACAAGACGTCAATTATCCCGCTAAATTTGGCGGGGAATTGAATTGCTGTTCGAGGTCACGTGACGTCAACTTGCCCGCTAAATCTAGCGGAGAAACTGAATTTGTCGATAGTTGACTCTGACACCAAGGCATGTGACGACATTTTCCGCTAAATTTAGAAGGAATTGAGTTGGTGTTGAGGTCACGTGACGTCAATTTTCCCGCTAAATTTAGCGCGGTTACGCCGACACCGACGGCGACGCCGACCAACCCGGAAACGGGTGCCTAAGAGCTGCGGCCTAAAATGATTTCACGATCCCTTTAAGCTGAAGCGGAGGATTTCGGGTTTGAGACTCGTTCCCTGAATGAAAATATTTGCACGTTACCTTGCTTCATCCAGTGCACCCTGACTCAGATTCTGAAAACGTGTGTGGCCGCTCACTCATGCGGTGTGCAAGTGGTGTGCTTTTTAATTATCCCATTTCGTCCTCATTATGCTTGTTTGGGTGGAAATCGAAATACTGCTTTTTTGTGTGCTGTTGAGGCGTTTCTAGTTTCTCTGTCTCGAACTGTAGACCTGAGTGACGCTGGTTCTATCGGACTTGGACAGTTCGGAAACCGTACCCGTTTGCATGCTCTGCCGCAACTTTACCTGCGGTTTAGGCGGTGTCAAAGGGGCGGTGCAACAATTTCTGAGACTTTGGTCAATTAACTGCGGAAATTAATCTGTCACCGATGGAACGAAGAACAGAAAACTGTATTTTCTTGCGAGCGCTAGTTTTTATGCAAAAAATATTGAAACAAATCGAAGGTCAAAGTGCCTCTGAACTCTCCACGTCGCCTTTCGAGTGACGCACTCTGGGGGATCACGTGGTTTCCCTTGGGTTCTCTCTTCAGAGACCCCAGCCGCTTCCTCCGCGATTATCGACTTTTAAAGGATTAGCATCGTCGAAGGTAGCGGCGAGCGATCGACACAAAAGACGGTTCGCCACGGAGTGACGGCGAGTGTAGCAGCGGAGGGGGACAGGTTTTGTTCACTTCCGCGTCTCCACCAGAGTACGTCACACATCAGTTCCGTTAACCACCACAAGCGGCTGCAGATCGGCAAATATTTCGTTTTCTTCTCAGCGATTACGCACCGGAATAGCAGTTTTTCGGCGCAAGGTGACGCGATTTTGGTCACAATTGTGCTTGGATAAACAAGATAAAAAATACAAATTCCCACTTCTTTCAACACTAAAATCGTTGCACTACCCCTTAAGAATGGCACTTCGGTGACCTTCGCCCGGGCTTGGCGATTTCAAGGAGAGCTCGCCAATCTGCGTATTCGCGTCTCTAGCTCGACGCTCACCCTCTCGCGGCGGAAACGGAAGCGCTCTAATGAGGGTCCCCCGATCCTCCTGCTCAGCGGGCACGGCGGAACTGCTCGCGATCATGGCTCGCGAAATGTCACTTCCGAATGCAAACAACACTCTTCACTGTCCCAACGTAGTGCTGCAGCCGGTATAGGATTGTGCCTTACTGGAGCGTTTTAGCATTGCGCGTAGAAGCAAATGCAAGCGGTGTGCGTTTGCGTTAGAGTTGCGTGCTTCATGCTGTGCATGCGCCTCATCGCCATGCGCAATCCGAGACCGCAATTATGGGCTCTGCGCACGCGCAATGTGGAACACGCAAAGCTAACGCAAACACACAGCGCTTGCGTTCGCTCGTATACGCAATACTAAAACTCACTACTGTTTCACCGGCTTCCAACGCCAACGAAACGTGCTGCAGTGAGCTGACGTGCAAAGCAGGTAGGCGTTCCTTCGACCTGGAAAGGCTGAGGTTGGCAAAACAACGGAGCGTAAAAATGAAAGTAACTAAATGTTATTAAAATAGTAATACTTATATACAATTTTTTTTTTTTTTACTTTTGGGCATTTGGTTTTGAAGTATATTGGCGTCAACTTTGGATGTTTTGCGATTGTCAAAAGTCGTGACTTTGATTGCAAAATATACTTTACCCACAATTAATGTGATTTTACATGGATTTCTCATATTAGCTAGAATGTTTTCATTGATTTTAGACAATTTTTATTTTATTACTTGGTAATTAAAAATGCTGCAATTGGCACAAGTGATGATAATTGACACACTTTTAATTATTCATATTTTTTCGCGCATTTGAAATTAGATCATAAGCAACAAAATATATTAGAGCTCAAAAAATTACGTATTAAAATATCAGAATTTTAATATCATTATTATTAATACAAATCGCGGCAATGTATGCCCCCAATTAGCGCCAAGATCACGAAAATACGCCATTTAACATAATAGTCTTTCCAGAAAGGTATAATTTTGTTTTCTTTAGCAAATGAAAAACTCTGACATCGTTATCAAGATAGACAAACAGTCAAACACTGGATGTAATATAAAGTCATATGCGTCACGCGTTGCTATAAAAAACACACACACACTCCAGCTATCTGACTCGGATTTAGTTTTAGGGTTGTTGCAGTAAGAACAGTGTTTATTAATTTATACGTTTTGTGGACATGTTGTAAAAATTTGAATTATTCTTTTATTCTTGTGCTGGCAATATTCTTAAACCAATTAATCATCTAAATACGCAAAAACTCATTAAAAGGCCCGCAGTTCATTATTTCACATGACAATTATATCAGCGAAAAAAGGCAGCGAGAACGCACAAATATCAGCACAGATTCTTTCAACAACTACAGCAACTACAAATATCAGCCTGGATCGAACATGCATGTCATAAAATAAAGTTTCCGCGAACAACTGCTCTAACTAAATAGTGACGATGTGAGACCCATCTTCAGTTATGAAAGAATCCGAAATTAAGACCTATATCGAGAAATTGAATCCAAAATAGAGGTTAGTTTCGGTTTCGATCCAGAATTAAAACGAGCATTCTTGCGTAAGTCGTACGCTAAACACCGTTCTTGTTTTCAGGGTAAAGAGGTGACCTACGCTCATAACACCCTAGCTTCCTCGTATTACCAGAAATAATTTATGTCGCTCAGTGAAGCCAGCACACTCGACAGGCTCAACAGCGGCATGCATTTCCGACCCTCACTATAACCGCCATTTTGGAATATGAGTGGCGCCACA